>PVJH01031454.1:0-23732 GCA_004026705.1 Nesogale talazaci
TCTGGCAAGGATGACAGGTTCCAGGCAATGGAGAGAAACAGAAACTGCTCCCACAACCCCCACCCCCACCCCACCCTGGGACTCCTTCCCCTTCCCTGCCTGTAGCAGCTGGGGCGTCCCCTCCGCCAGCCGTCCAGCCGTGAGTCATGTCTCCCTGCACCTCAGCTCTCAGCCGCCTCACTGGGGAAGGGGCTGGGACAGCGCAGCACCCCCCTCCCCCGCCCAACTGTTTCAGGAATCCAACTGAGGGCCTGTCCAGGAAATAGATGTTGAAAACTGTCCAGGACTGTTCACATGTCAGTGATTTGAATAATTAAGAAAGAACAGGATCAGGTGTGTGTGTGGGGGGGGGAGGGGGGAAGGGTTGTGCACTGCTCTTCCAGCACCGAAGCCACATCCTGGATAGACTCCCCCCCAAGAAGCCCCACCCCTGGATAGACTCCCCCCCAAGAAGCCCCACCCCTGGATAAACTCCCTTCCTCCTCCAAGAAGCCCCACCCCCTATTCCCTTGCTGTTCCTCAGACATAGGGCTGCCTCCTGGAGCCTCTCCCTTATGACTGCCCCTCCAACCTAGAAGGGTCCTCCTCATTTTGGTTACACATATATGAAATCATCCTATTAGGGCTGTACAGCTGTTATTACCATTCCTCCACCCACCCACTGTGTCAGGCACATGTGTGCCTACATCCGACGGCCTCTGCACCATGCGGGGATCCAGCAGTTCGAACCTGCCAGCTGTTCCCGGAGAAGAAGGAGGGTTCAGAAACCCAGGGGCAGTGCCAGCCTGTCCTGGGCAGTCACCGTCTGTCAGCATCCATTCACTGGCAGTGCACTGCAGACAGTCAGGTCAGAGGTTAGGCCTGCCTGTTGCCCGTGGAGAGGAAGATGGGACTGTCTGAAGCCCTATGGAGGGCGTTGTGGGTGGGAAATGCTCCATGGCGGTGGGTGGGGTTGGGTTGGGTTTGGGGGGGGCTGTGTGCTGTGGGCGAGAGAGGGCAGAGGGGAAGAGAGGAGGCCCTCGGACCGGCCACTTCACAGTCACCCCTTTCACCAGCCTCACTGGGCCTCCTGCCCTGGCCCCCCGCACACCCCCCCCCCCAGGCTGTTTCTGCTACAAAAGCTCCTCTTCCCACGACCAAAGGCCCTCCTCTCTTTGGGGCAGACCAGAAGGGGCTGGAATTGGGAGGAATTCCCCCTTAGTCTGTATTATGATCTCTTCCTGCTGGCCGGCTGGCTCAGGGTGTGGTGCCATCAGGTACCGCAAGAAAGTGTGCTGAATGTCGGGGGGCGGCATCTAGAGAAGGCAACACAATCCTGGGGGCCTGGTAGGCTGGCTGCTGCCCCTCCGTGGCTGGGCTTGGGGAGACTGCAGTGTTGAGAGGTTCTTCCCTTTGCCCTCTCCCCTCTTCCTAGACCCGTTTGCCCCCCCCCCCACTCTGTGCCCACAGGGCCTGGCCTATGTGGGCATGTCCATCACCCAGGCTCTGCGGTAACTGGGGAGCATGGTCAGGGGGCTTCTTCCTCTCTCCCCCCCACCCCCCGTCTGGGCACAAGATCTGGGCAGCAGTCATGGCTTTGTGACCAGCACACCTATAGGTCTGCCCAGCTCCAGTACTCACTGGGCCCTGCCAGGTCCAATTCCCTTCCTTATTCCCCAGGGGTCGGGGTGCCTGCTGCCGGGATGGAGTGCCACTACGACCCACACTCTGCAGCGCCGCTCTCAAGAGTCCGAGTCTGCTTCTCCACACCCTGCACGGTCCATCTCTAGGGGGGCTCGCTGCCGACTCCTGGGCGGGTGGGAGGGGGGGGGGCTGCCGTCAAAGGCTTTCTGACTGCGCTCCCTTGGGAGGTGAGGGGTGCCAGTGTTGGTGGTGAAAGCCCACTCTCTTGTGGATTCTGTTGTCCCACCAGGTCTTTGAAGTGTGCCCCCCACCCCCATACTCTCGTCCACCATAGGTCTGTCCCTGATAGCCCTTGGCTGGAGGAGGCAGACTGACAGACGCCATGCTCACCCTGGTTCCAGTCTCAGCTGTCCACCAGGCAGTGTCCAGCATCAAGGTTCTAAAACACCCCCGGGAGCGTGTCCCCCTCCTGCTCCAGTGGGACCATTTACCCAGAGCCGCGGCCAAGGGTTCCTCCCAGCTGGAAAGCAGCCTCAGAGGCCCCCAGGGTCCCTGTCTTCCCCCGCTGATGGTCAGCCGGGGCTGGGCTCAGTCTCCAAGCACTGCACGATTCACGTTGGCTGTGTCGGCTCCTGCTTCCACCTGGATACTCCACTCAGTGCAGAGAGCAGGTGCGATACACCGTGACACACACACACACACACACACACACACACACACACACACACACACCCTGAGCCCAGGACGGGGTCCAGACCTGCCCCTGTGCCTCTCCAAGACTAACTCCTGTTTACAGGGAGAGAGCACGCCTCTTTCTCCCTCTGGCAGACGGGCTGGTGAGTTTGAAGCCAAGCTGACCGCATGACAACCCCATGCGGGGCCAAGGTCAAGGTCGAGGACAAGACCAGGAGGAAAGATTGACCGAGCCGAAAGCTGATGAGAGTGATGGTGCCTGCATGCCACGTTGAGTCAGTGTTGACCACGTGCCTGGGCCCAGCCCTCGGGGCAGGGGGTCCTCACGGCTCTTCCAGCTAACAGAGCAAGGAGGGAGCTGCCAGGTCACAGAAGGTTCACCCATATCCCACCAATGGAGGCCACGCCACAATGTGCCCGTCCACTCACCAAACACCCAGCAAGGGCACTGGGGAACCTGTGTCCTGCGGTGGCAGTGCCCATGGGACTGCGCTGGTCTTTAGAGCATGGCTGGGCAACTGACCAGAATGCCCCCTGTTCTCAGGGACGGTTGGACCTACTTTCGGGAAGGACCTAGACCTGGGTCAGTCGGTCAGATGCCCCTCCCACTTTCCCTTGCAGACGCTGCCGAGTGAAATGTTGTTGGCCCCTCGTCCTGCAATGTGTGTCCCCAAGGACTTGGAAACAAACCCCAAGGGAGGCTCTTCACCCTCTCCTGGTGGCCCTGGTCTAAGTCCCTCTGTGAGGATAGGGTCTCCTTCCCCTTCACGCTAGTGTACATGGAGCTAGCCCCGACCCTCCCCACTTCCCTGTGAAAAGAGGGGAAAAAGAAGGGCCGACCATGAGAACGGACATCCTGCCTGGGACTGCAGAGGGGCTACAGAAGCCAGGGGGACTGACTGGCCCTGAGACGGACAGACAGATAGCCATAGACTCCAGGACAGTACGAAGGGTCAGGGCAGGCTGTGTGTTGCCTCTCAGCCACAGCGAACGCAGACATTGACGCCACGGGGTTCAAAAGTCCTCTTCCAGGTGTGGACTCTGGGACACTCAAGACCCGCACAGACGTTTCCAACCCAGCACAGAAGGCACAAACCGGGTGCAGGTCTGCCGGGCTAGGCACTGTCAGGAGCATGCCGGGGGAATGTGCATCTACAGATAGGGAACAAGCGCTTCAACCAAGTGGGGGGGGGGGGAGCTGCCAAATATGCCCATGTACAAAATACGCCCTTCTACAAAATAAAGCTAAAAATAAAGCTCCACATTGACATTATTAAAAAGCAACAACCTTACTGCTGCTACTTATGGGACAGGGTAAACCAATAGCCCCTGTGGGTTTCTGAGAGGCCGACTCTGTGGGTGTGTAAGGCCTCTTCTTTCCCCAGCAGAGCAGCTGGTGGTTTCAAACTACTCATCTTGAGGTGAGCAGCTCAACCCCCCACCACGATGCCACCAGTGCCCGATGTGGGCTGACCACTGCCTGGGACATCTTTACCATGAAGACTCCCGGGGGCCTTCCTTCTCCAGGAAGCCTTCCCAGGTTCCCAGGCTGTGTCGGGGGCCTCTCACAGGCCTGTTTCACCTTTGACCCTCATCTCTGAGCCCCACCTGCTGGCACATGGGCCTGCCCAGGCCAGGGAGCAGGCCGCAGTCTTTCTCTTTCTCTGACCCTGGCGTAGGCCTGAGAGCCCTACGTCACCAGTGTCTGCACTCAGCTGCGAGCCTAAAGGTTACTGGTTCGAACCCACTTCCACACAGGTGCCGTGGCCCTGCAGCTCGCCTGCCCCACAGATAATGGCCAAGAAAGTCCTGTTCTCGGTCCCCTCCAGAGTAGGTTAGGGTCACTGCCAGTCAGACTTCACTCAAAGGTGGTGCGTCTGGTTTTTAAGGGTGACCCAGGCCTGACCCGAAGCGGCCTCCATCAGTGCTGGCTGAAGGACAGCCAGAATGAGTTGCCCAGTTTCCTGTCATTAGTCTTCCTGTGGGGGAGCTGGCCGCTCAAATTAAGGATCAAGCCCCTAAAAGCACCCTCCTGGCCCTACCCCCCACCTCAGACTCCCCTGGGATGAGCGGAAGCCAGGCGGGGCTGGGGGAAGCCTGGGGGGAAGCAGGAAGTGCCGCCTCCCACGCAGCGTGGGGTCTTTTTCCACAGCTCAGAACACACCGTGCCAGGTGGCTCCTTCTCACGGCCCCCTCACATCCTGTTTCCATGCTCTGACACCCACCGCGGGGCCCAAGCCCGGCCTCGCCGCCCCGCCTCCCGGGTCTGCACCTCGCCTTTCTTGGGGAGGGGGAGGGGGGGCATGGCCTTCCACTTAGAACGCCTCGGGGGCTCAGGAATGGACACATTTCACCTGCTGTTCTGAAAAGGTCGCTCTCCTGTGGGTCAAAGATGATGTCACGGGACAGTGGGGTCGGGGTGGGTAGGTGGGGCCAAAGGTCCGATCAGGGTCAGAGCCTGCGTCTACAGCCAACTCGTGATCCTTAAGCGACTGGGGCCCACTTTCCATAGCTGCCCCGTGGGAATCCAGAGGGGTTCGAGCCCTCAATGGTTAGAGCTGGGGAGTCCACAAGACAGGGCAGGGTGTCCTGGAGGTACCTGGGCCAGGAAAGAGAGCTGTCCCCAGGGCAAGGACCCCTCCACCCCATACTTCCATCATACAGGAGGGAGCCTTTGGAAAGAACTCAGACCTGGCAAGGCTGGTCGGTGAATCTGTCGTGAGGATAAAGGGCTGTGTGGCCGCAGCAGCCCTGCCCCTGACAGGGAAACACCCACCCCACACCCCCCCCCCCCCCGCACCCCCCCCACCCCCACTACACACACACACTCCTGCAGCTGACAACACCGGGTCCAGGACTGCCTGCCCTTGGTTAGGCCAAGAGCAGAGACCAGTCGATGTGAGAACTTTGACATCCGTTCCTGCACATACTCCCACAAGGAAAGCAGCCCGGCCTCTCTCCTCTGAGTCCAGTCTGACCTCATAAGACAACATTCCTTCAACTGCGTGACAAGGCACAGGATTTTGCTGCAGTGGTTTTGTTTTCTTTACAATTATCATTTTTTAAGTCATTTTATTGGGGGCTCATACAACTCTCATCACAATCCATCCATCCATTATGTCAAGCACATGTGTACATATGTTGCCATCATCATTCTCAAAACATTTTCTTTCTCCTTGAGCCCTTGGAATCAGCTCCTTATTTTCCCCCTCCCTCCCTCCTTCATGAACCCTTGATAATTTATAAATCATTATTATTTTGGCATGTCTTACATTGTCCGACATCTCCCTTCATCCACTTTTCTGTTGTCCATCCCCCAGAGAGGGGGTTAGATGTCGATCATTGTGATCGGTTTCCCCTTTCTCCCCTCCTTTCCTTCCCCTCCTAGTTTTGCTGCTCTCATTACTGGTCCCATCTTTACAATTATTCCAGGCTTTTTTTTTTTACATTGTCACAGGATACAATGGGTACTCTCAGAAGGCAGGTTTAGCCACGATCACCAGGCGATATCTAGACCTGCATTTCTCCAGGGGCCATTAGGCCACCCCCCACCCCCAAGCTTTATGTGCCCTTGCTTCTCTCAATGGGGATGCTGTTTCCGTGCCTGGCTTTGCCAGAACACCACTGCTGAGACCTCTGCCTCGGGGTCCTTCCTCTCTGGCTACTTCTCTTAATGACCCCGCTAGTCCCCTTTGTGAGTGGGAACATGTTTCCTGGAAAGGAGAAGACCGTTCCATTTTGGATTTTCTAACAAACTAGATCTTAGATTATGATGTGTTTCTAGCATTGATTCACAGTGGGTTTACTCTTCCCCACATCACTTCTCATCGTTTGATTCCCCAGCCTCAGTTTCCCTCTGTGGCAAAGCCATGGGTGCAGCTGGAGACCAGGACAGGCCAGTAGGAGGCGAGGCCTGACTGTGCCCATCACTACCCACCAGCCTCCCATCCCAGCGGCCTGTCCCCCTCGGGCCGCTCTCAGTGGGTTGACCCCTCAGCCCCCTCTCAGTGGGCTGAGCCCCATGACCGACAGCAGACAGAGAAGCGTGGGCAAAGTAAGGAGGGTCCCTCAGCCATAAGCCCTGGGGATGATTTCCCCCTGCCACAGGGGTGGCAATATCATCCAGGTGACTGTGACTGCCCAGCCAGCGAGCATTAGCCCGTTGCCAGACTAAGTTACCACCCCCTGGCAGGCTCCAGTTGGTGCCACTGAGCAAAGCCCCTCTCGGTGGCTCCGCCCCACCACAGGGCTCCGCCTCTTCCTTTTGGGGTTGTCACCTGCCATGGAGAAGGCCCCACTCCTGGTGCCCTGCCTGAAAGCAGAAGGAAGCGGTGCCCCAGCCATGCCAGTCCCTGGCTGCCAGGACACTGCAGCCTCATTGTTCTTGCTTCCAGGTCTCCTCCACCCCTCTGCCTCCTGCCACCTCACTGCCACAGAGCCCCGAGGGGTCCTTAGGCTGCCCTCACACAGAGCCGGGCTGAGGGGCACGGAGGAAAGCCCCTGCTGTCGCCCTGTGCGCCGTCACTGCCCACACCCTCCTGCTTCCTGCCTGTACTTCCCTGAGCGCAGCATCAGCACTCACCCATGTCTCACAGCACCGACTCCACCAATGTCGACAGCCCTCCCACAGGCTGTCCAGGCTACCCCCTGCCTCCCGCCCCTCCTTGCCCTGCCAGTCCTGGCCCCTGGGAAACCCCGCACACTGATCAATCCAGGTGTGGGCCCAAGTCGCTCAATTTTGCTAGAGAAAACACCCACATCGCTCCGTCCCTGTTGCCCCCACTCAGGTCCTCTGTTTCCACACCCTCTCTGCAGAGCAGCCCAGCCCACTAGGCTAGCTGTGTTTCCTACATACAGATGGTCAACCTGGATTATTTTATTCGCCGGGGAGGAGATCAGGTTGGATCCCTACCTCCCAGCATTTACCTAATAAAGTAAACATCTCATGGTAAAAGCTAGAGAGCGAAGAGATGCGAATGTCTTTCCTTTTGTTGTTGTTGTTGTTGTTGTTTGTTTGTTTTTGGTTTTTGCAAATGTCTTTCCTTCCTTGAGGTCATAAGCATTTAAAAAGCACAAACTACAGTTGGAAAAAAAAATCGATGGGCTTAACTACATGAAACGTCACCGTCTCTGTTCAATGGGAAGAGGGCAGTCAGCTGTAGTTGACGGGAGAGGAATTGGGAGGAACGTGTTTGCCGTGTTTAACACTGCCAAAGGGTATTCTCATCTGTAGAGTGAACCTAATGGCACAGATAAAATAACTTATTCAGGAATTCGTATTTGACAGATGCCAAGAATTTTTGCAAATTAAGGAGAAAATAGAGAACCACTGAGACAGATCTATGGGAAACTGAATAAAACCACACAAGAGCATTCCTGTGAGGGAAAAATGCATGGGTAACGAGTATGTAAATCACCCATGAAGAAAAGAGAAGGTCGCAAAAGAGGCAGGAAAGAGAAAGACCAAAACGAATGTCCTCCGAAACTTTGAAACTTGCTCTTCGTCATAGAGTGGCTGGGGCGTGTGGAAGCCAGGGAGAAGTCACACGGCTGAACGGCAGGCTTAGACGACGTGTAAAGTATTATAATGAATGGACAGAGAGAGAGAGAGAGAGAGAGAGAGACCAGGAGTTAGAACACAATCAGCATATCTCAAATTGAAAGATTGGGGAGGGGGTGGAATTCAGACTCAACGGCAATCTTGAAGAATGCTTCTATGGGCAAAATATTAAACAATGCAGGAAAGATCAAAAGACGAGAGAAGGATTACACAGACTCACTGTACCAAAAGTAATTGACGAGCACTCGAGCTGATCAGGAATCTACGCCCAGCCAAGCTTCGAGGAAGGTGTGGTGGAAACATGGGCCAGGTGGCTGCCTGTGGAGACGCTTCCACAAACAAGGCACTGCCAGAAGCGTTTGCTTGGTGGATGCCAAGAAATTGGGAAAATTGGGAGAGATTTATGCCCCTGCCCACTCCAGAGCAAAGTGATCCCAGCAGAATGTGGAAATGACCCACAGTATCACTAAATCACACACAGGTGACATTTTTCTGAAGGTCACTGAAAACACTTGCGCCAATATACCATCAGGAGACTTCCAGAAAGTCAGGCCAGATTCAGAAGCGGATGTGGCAGGAAGGCTATCACTGCTGACATCAGAGGTTAGCTTGACTTGCCGGATAATACCGGAAACGTGTCTACCTGTGTATGACTGACCATGCAAAGGCTATCAGCTGTGCGGATTGTACCAATTTATGGGCACCGCAGCGAGCGATGGGGTGGTGGGCTACTTCGCTGTGCTCATGTGGAGCTCGTACCTACACCCAGAGGCAGCGAGCTGTTCAAAAAGAACAAGGAGATACACTCCGTGGTTTAAAATCAGAACAGCTATGCATCAGTGCTGTACCCTTCCGCCCCATTTATCAGTGTGTATATGGAGCCGATCGCCCAAGGCTTTGGGCAAAGGAGGAAAGAAAGAGGCATCCAGATTGGAGGAAAACTTGTCAACAACTCGCAAGAGGCCGATGACACAGACTTGCTAGCTGAAAGAGGGTTCGGAGCACTTGCTGACCAAGATCAAAGAATACAGCCTCCCGTGTGGATTACGCCCGAACAGAAAGAAAAAACAGACTCTCGCCCCTGAACCAACAAGCAACATCATGATAAATGGAGGAAAAATGGCAGTTGTCAAGACCTACTTGGATTGAGGATCTGTATTCATGAAAGCAGGAGCCAAGAGACCGGACACATTACACTGGGCAAGTCTGCTGGGAAAGATCCCTTTGAAATGCCCAAACCTCCCTGTGTTAGTCTGGGTACATTAGAGAAACAAATCCACAGAAACTCATGAGTTTTCCCCCAATAAAATAATTTACTGAAAAAAAAAGGAGGGGGAAAGAGGAGCTTATACCATGGGCTCAAGTAGAAAATATTTGGAAATGAATATGGCAACATGTGTACAGATATGCTTGAAACAAATGATGCATGGAATGCTATAAGAGCTGTAAGAGGCCCCAATAAAATCATTGAGGAAAAAAAGGGAGAGTTTTATGTGAAGGGTAAGTATACATTAAGAAAGCATCCCAAGGCTGAGCCCCGGTGGCATAAGTGGTTGAGTGCGGGACTGTAGCCCGTGGGCTTGGCGGTTCAAATCCAGCGGCAGCTCTCAGGAGCAGTGCTGGGTAGTGCCCACGACCACCAGAGGCAGTGATGCCAAAAAAAAAAAAAAGAAAAGAAAAGAAAGAAAGCAGCTGTCCAAGCCCATAAGCCCAACATGAGCCCACATGCCTGACACCGATCAAGAATGTCCTCCTCAATCTCCCAAAACACGCAATGAAGCCGACTACAGGAGGAAAGCAGAATCGGAGAGCATATAAGCATTTCAGCACTGGCAGGGTCTCCACGCGGCTGCTCCAGCACCCAGGGCTGCATCAGGGTAGGTCCATGTGGCTTCTCTGCAGGGATGTCTCACAGGAAGTGAGCCTGGCCAGCTGAAGCAGGGAACTGGCTAAGGCAGCTACAGTCTGGTCTGACCATCAGAGAGTAAGAGACCCGAGAACTAGAAAGGTGAGACTCATCATTTATCTCTCCGCCCTTCAGTTAACCCCATGTGGGTTTATCGGCCAGGTTGGCACAGTAAACTTTAACTATTCCCTTACCCCCCTACCCACCCACTCGGGAACAAACAGCAGAAATGTGGGCAAAGGGAGACAGCAGATGGTGCTGAAGAGATGAAAATAATAATGATTTATAATTTTATCAAGGGTCCACAAGGGTGGAAGGGAGGAGGGAAAAAAAGAGGAGTTGATACCAAGGGCTCATGGAGAAAGAAAATGTTTTGCAAACGATGATGGCAACATGTGTGCAAATGTGTGGTGAGATTGATATATGGATTGTTATAAGAACTGTAAAAGCCCCTAATAAAATGATATATAATTTTATATGACATATGTATATATATCCAAAAGCTTCACCTCATTCCTGAATATATTTGCAACAAAGGTAAATACACGTGTTCAAACAACTGTCAAGCCTACATATTTTCCTAGATAGACTCCCTCCCTCCCTCCCTCTCGCCTTCCCACATCCGGCCAGCCTGCGTGTCTGTCTACTTAACTACTATGTACCTCTCCTGGTAGCTCACCATTATTGCAGGGTTGCGGTTATAATGGCATCTTGTCCTTCTCCACAGGTCTGCCCTGTCTCTGTCATGTTTCCTTCCAATCTCCCATCATCCAAGTTAACAGGAGCCTACCCTCTCGCCAGCCGGGTACTCCCCCATCCTCTCCCGCCCCCAGTCGCCATCCGCGTGAGAACATACTCTTGACTTTCTGTCCGAGTGGTCTCCCGCACTCTCGGTCCTTTGGTGACTGGCGAGGCCAGGGCGCAGCATCCTGCCTCCAGGCCCGCCCAGGTGACGCGGGGCTCACAGGTCCACTGGTGTCCTTCCACCTTCCACCGCGGATGTCACCCTCCCTCACCCGTGGGCAGTGACCTTATTTCCTTCCTTCTGCAAGTGTGAGTCGGGCTGCGGTGGCCCCGGATGTGCCTCTGTCTACCTATCTCTGCCGGACCCTGGTGTCTCTGGTCACGTCCCAAGTAGAGGGCTTGCTCGATCCTCTGGGCCTGCCAAGGGCCTGTCCTCACAAACAGCAGGCAAAGCTATGGAAACTCCTTAGACAGAACCTGTGCCTGAGGTTTTCGGTGTGTGCCGACAGGTCACTTTCCACTCACAGCGACCCAGAGGGTGGAGCACGCTGCCCCGGGCGGTCTCCTGGGCTGAAATCGTGATGGAGCCGCTGGTGGGCCCAAACCACTGACCTCCAAAACTCAGTCCATACAAACATTCACGATGGCGTGCTTCCTAGCAGCCAGAAGACTGAAACCATTCAACTGTCCCAGGATGGACGGAGAAGCAAAATGGGGTCTACCTACAAGACGGAGGAGTATTACTCAGCCATCAAAAAGAACAGAGGTCTAGACCATGCTCCATCCAACACCAGCAGCCTCAAAAGCAACCCGCGGCAGGAAGGCTCCAGTCTCAGAGAGCAGGTGTCACATGAATGACCCCATTCACTTGACATGACCAGAAGAGGCCAATCTTCAGAGACGAAGTGTGTCTCAGTCCTCACCAGAGACCAAGGAGAGTGAGGGTGAGTGCTGATGGGTCTGGGGCTTTGGGGGGCTATAAAAATGCCCAGCTATTAGATGTTGGTGATGACTGCAACTTTTGAATACACTAAAAAAAACCCCTCAAATTATACAGCTTAAAGAAGTTTTATAATATTTGAATTATTTCATTTTTTAAGAAGGAAAAAGACAAATGCTCTTACAATGCAGTAAGAAGCAGCCCAATTTCTTTAAGAAAAATAAGTGAGTAGAAGGCGGGGAGAGAACTCAGGGACAAGGAACAACAAGTAATCAAAAATCGGTGGGTATAGGAGGGCTTGATCAAGGGCAATATAACCGAGAGGTATTACTGAAACCCAAATGAAGGACGAACATGATAGGGAACAAGAGGGAAGAAAGAAGTAGGAAGCAAAGACATTTATGGATATCTAAATATAGGCATGTACATATGTAAATATCTTTATATAAGACGATGGGGAAATAGATCTATGTACATATATGTATAGGTTTAGTATTAAGGCAGCAGATGGACATTGGGTCTCTACTCAAGTACTCCCTCAACACAAGAACGCTTTGCTCTATTAAACTGGCATTCCATGATGCTCATCTTCCTGGTATGATCACTGAAGACAAAGTGGATACATGAGCAAATGTGCTGAAGACAGCTGATGGTGCCCAGCTATCAAAAGACTTGAAGATAAATGAGCGGCCATCTAGCTGAGAAGCAACAAAGTCCACATAGAAGAAGCACACCAACCTGTGTGATATGGCTTCAATGGGATCAGGTATCAGGCATCAAAAACTCAGAGCAAAAAAAATCATAATGTGAATGGAGGGAGGAGTGCAGAGTGGAAGCCCAAAGCCAATCTGTAGGCAATTGGACATTCCCTTACAGAAGGGTTGTGGGGAGAAGATGGGCCAGTCAGGGAGCAGTATAGCACCCATGAAACATACAGCTTTCCTCTGGTTCTTTAATGTTTCCCCTGCCCCCATTGTCACGACCCTAATTCTACCTGACAATTCTGGCTAGACCAGAGCATGTACATGGATACAGATAAAAGCTGGAAACACAGGGAATACAAGACAGATAAACTCCTCAGGACCAATATTGAGAGTAGTGATACCAGGAGGGGAAGGAGAAGATGGGGGGAGAAAAGGGGACTCAATCACAATGACCTACTTATAATACCATCCCAGGGGAAGGGACAGCAGACAAGGTGGTAAAGAGAGACATCGGACAGTGCAAGGCATGAAAAACATTATAAATTATCAAGGGTTCATGGGAGAGAGGAGGGGGGATGAGGAGCTGATATCAAGGGCTCAAGTAGAAAGAAAATACTTTGAAAACGATAATGATAGCATATGTACAAATGTGCTCGACACATGGATGGGTGGATTGTGATAAGAGTCGTACAATGATTTATATATTAAAAAAGGAGGGGCGAAGTACTTCAAATGCCACTTCACAGAAGATTGGTGAATGACCAATAAGCACATAAGAGATGCTAAACATCTTTAGTCATTAAGGAAATGCAAATTAAAACCATAATGATATATCATTTTACAACCACTAGATTGGCTAAAATTAAGAAGGCGGCCGGCAGGCCATAACAAGTTTGGGCAAAGTGAGGTGGCGCTTGGAATGTCTACACTGCCCACAGGACAATACAATGGCAGAATCGCGTTAGAAAAGTCTGATGATTAAAAGGTGTCTCTTTTAAAGCTCCCGGTCCTGTGACCCAGCCATTCAACTCCTCAGTGGGGCAAAACCAAACAAATCAGCATTCACATGAAGACCGGCGGTCAAGGTCCGGCGGCAGCAGCACCAAGTCCATCAAGAGGCGAGAGGGCAGACCCAGTGTGGTACGTCCCCCCAGGGCAGCCATCCTCCACAGGACAAGGAAAGGCCTCTGAGAACATGCCCCTTGGGTGAACCTCAGCATCAGGGCACCGAGCGAGACATTTAAAAAGAAACAAAGAGCACCTACTGTACTCCTTGCTGAGTCTAGGCAAACAGACTCCGCGGCTGGGAGCGGGGATTACAGAGAGGCACAAGGGGACCTTCGGGAGTAGCAAAGGATGCATTGTCTCCGCTGTGGCCAGGATGTCACAGCGTGGACACGGGTCAAAAGGGCTTCAACTGTCCAGCTGAGGTATGCACTGGCTGTTGTATGTCAGCGACAACTCAACAAAGTGGGGGGGGGGGGGATGAACAGCATGGAAAATGTTTCTTTAATTAAATTCTATTTTGTAAATATTTTAACGTGAGGACCTGGATAAAGATGGAGAGGGGCGTGTTGACTTTCGCCCCTCCTGAATCAGGAACTAGACAACGGGCAAGGTAACAAAGTTGAAGGCCACGTCCACGAAACCAAAGGGAAAGGAGAAGGAACCGCAGTAACCAAATTCTGAAAAATAGACAAGTTGATGGACAGGGGGAGGGGACCCAAACAGCCGCAGGAGGAAATGCCTGCAGCTGCTGCCTGGATCGCTGCTGGCTTGAACCCACGAGCTGCTTGCTGATGAAAGCCGAGGACGCGACCTTCACGGGGGATGAGAACTCGATGCAAAGAAAACCCAAAGCCCACAACCGGACCGACAGACGGCATCGTGATGAACGGAGATGTTGTTGAGGCTTTCCTCCTGCTGGGCCCACCCTCAGTGCTCATGGGAGCAGCCGTCCAGAGAGCCCACGCCGCAGTGCGCAGTGTGCCATGTGTGTCTGCGGCACGCGCCCTCTTCACAGCGCAGAAAAGCAAGGATGTGACTGGCCCCAGCCGTGGTTATTTTCAACAATCTCGTCTGCATGTGAAAGTTGGACATTGAATAGTGAAGACAAAGAAACATGGATACGTCTGAACTCTGATGTCGGGGAAGAAGAATGGACGTGCCATGGCGGGCCGAAGGAACGAATAGACCTGTCTTGAAGAAGTATGGGCAGAATGCCCCTGGCGGGTACGGAAGGTGAGACAGAGTTTCATGTACTTTGGGACGTTATCAGGAGAGGCCAGTCCCCAGTGCAGGAGGTCATGCTTGGTAAAGTGGAGGGACAGTGGGCAAGAGGAGGGCCTTTGACAAGAGGGATGGACACGGCCTCAACAGTGGGCTCCAGTGTAAGAACCAGGGGGAAGGTGGCAGTAGGCTGAGGGGTGGGACGTGCTGCTGTGCGTGGGATTTCTGTGAGTCGGGCCGACTTGATAGTGCCCGGCCACAGCTGTCTGAGAGAGAGATCTGCTTCCGTGAAGAGTTCAGCCTTGGGAACTCGGCAGTTCCTCAGACAGCTCGACCCTGTCTCTTGGAGTGGCTTCCATTCAGAATTCACCGGATGACCCCTACCACGGTCTGACCCCACGTACACAGCAGAGTCCCCCAAAGGGAAGGCAGCAAGTGGAGGGAGGAGAAGGGCGCTGGCAATCCCTGGTGGGTGATCTGTATGAGGTGAAGCCAGGCCCACCCAGAAGCCCGGGGCCTCCCTCACGCTCAGAGAGGCCACTGGCTCTCAGCCATCCACGGAAAGCCTGCGGTTCAGGAGAGAAATCTAACCGGGAAAGGGAGGGAAGGCGGCATCGTGCTATCAGGACCGCTACCACCGGCCTCTGTAGAAGAAATCAACAAAACCGAATCCATCCCCATGGAGCCTGACTCCCGCTGACTTCCAGCACGACGGAGTAATTGAAGGGTGTTCTTGGCTGCATTCGGGCAGGAGATGGTCAGGCATTTCACCCAGGGCACTGACGGGAACTGCTCACCTCTGGCTCAGTAGTCAAGCACAAACTCCCTGCACTCCCTCGGGCTCCATCTGTCCCAGAAGCTGCCCCAGAGAGGGCACTCAAAGCACAAACAAGAATTTTAAAAAGCAGAAATGAAGAATTCAATGTCAAGGCTGGAAGATAAAGATGAAGGAAGCTTCCAGAATATGGACCAGGAAGACCACAGTTTGAAAAGCAAGATGAAGGAAAAAATGAGACCGTTTCAGGTGATTTAATAACTGAACAACAGAAATGTCAAGTGACACGAGGGATGGATGGATGGATGGTGATAAGAGTTGTTTGTGCCCCCAATAAAATGATTAAAAAATAAGACATGTCAAGTGAAAGAAGAGAGAAAATGAAATAATTCAAGAAAAAAATACTAAAAAAGGAGAGACCTAAATTTCTAAATTAATAGATTCCAAGGATGCACAAGAACCCTGGTGGTGTCTTGGTTGAATTTGGGACTGGTGACCGCAAGGTTGGCAGTTTGAAACCACCAAACACACCAAAAAAAAAAAAAGAAAAAGAAACCACCAAACACTCCACAGGAGAAAGACAAGGCTTCCGGTCAAGAGTTATAGTCTCAGAAACCCCTGGAGAAAATTCTACCCTGTCTTAAAGGATAAAACAGACTCAATATTATGGAGTCAATTTGACTCATTGCAACCGTATGAGTCGCAGGGTGGGACCATCCTGGGAGTTTCTGAGATGGTCACTAACTCTTCATGGGACCAGAAAGCCTCCTCTTTCTTCCCACGGGGCAGCTGGGGGCTTCAAACGGCCGACCTTCAAGCTAGCAGGCCCACAAGTCATCACCACGCCACCAGGTCTCCTGCAGAGAACACACAAGCGGGCGTCGAGATAGACAGCTGGACCCGAGCCCAGAAGTCTGCCCAGGCCTCCTCCAGCAGAGGAGAGGGTGAGCATGCCTGGTGCCTCTGCCGATCTATGGAGGCACCATCACTAGTAGAGAGAGGAGGCCGTGAGACGAGCAGGACCAAGGAAGCGAATGACAAAGCGAGCTCTGGGAAAACAAAGGGTTGTGCAAGAAACAAGGCGTCAAGGCCTCACCACTGCGCCACGTCTCACCTGTGCATAATACCTCCATGCTCATAGCAGTGGCTATGCTAAGGAATGGTGCCGCCAGAACCAGGTTCTGCCCCTTGAGACGGATGAGGGAACGGGACAAGAGGGGAGAAGAGAGCGAGCACAAGGAGTGGAAAGAGAAATCCTCCCAGACGGACTGAACTGAAAGTCCGGGTGTGACGATATAAGCATTATTGAAAGACCTGGCGGTAATACCAATATGATCAGTTATGAGAGACGACACTGTCTCTGGGGAGAGGTGATTGGGGGAACAGGGTTTCACAAAAAGCCCCGGAGCAATGACTTGACTTTTACTTCACTTTTTAAACCAAGTGCATGAGTAGTTTTGTTTTGTTTTGTTTTTGGGGGGGGGAGGGGGTATCACTGCCTTCCAGTGGTCGTGGCTCCTGAGAGCCGCCGCTGGATTTGAACCGCCAAGCCCACGGGCCGCAGTCCCGCACTCAACCATTTACACCACCGGGGCTCAGCCCCGCATGAATAGTTTTAATAAAACGATAAAGAAAAAAAGCAATAACTAAAAAGAAAAAAGACCTGTAAAAGATCATGTACGGGCTGGTGGCATAAGTGGTTGAGTGCGGGACTGCAGCCCGCAGGCTTGGCAGTTCAAATCCAGCGGCAGCTCTCAGGAGCAGTGCTGGGAAGCTCCCCTAACCACCAGAAGGCAGTGATGCCAAAAAAAAAAAAAAAAGATCATATACATTGGCGGTTCAAATCCAACAGCAGCTCTCCAGGAGCAAGGCTGGGCTTCCTACACCTACCAGGGCAGTGATGCCAAGAAAAAAGATGATGTACAGATGTTCATAATGAAAAAATAAAATAATGATGCTGCATAGCTAGGTCCTAATTCCCTGGGTCATTAGGATTCTAGACCATTCGTTTCTAGACATAGGGCATATACTTCTACGTCATGTTTTAGATAGATGGCTTTTTAAAGCAGCTATTGTTAAGCAAAACAAAAGAGGCAATGCAGGTGAAATCGGACGCTGTGTCTAGACTGCTGTGAGCCACAGCTTTGGGGTAAACGCAGACTCCCAGGCTGGTTTGGGGGCGACGAATACAGTTAGACCTCACAGGGGCCTGCTCTCTCCCCACCCACCTCACAGACACACTCCAGGGGTGCCCGGAGCTGAGCTGTTCAGTGAACTCTGCCCACCTGTTCTTCCATAAAGCACACAGGCCGTCTATGTTTGTTGGCCCAGGGCTTCCCCCACCCAGGGTGGTGTTTTCCTGAGCCCGGCTTTGCCTTTCTGGCCTCCACGCCCACACGTTTGCTGCTCACCTCCTTGCGGCAAAGGGACTTGGTGATTCGTTGTCAGTCACATCCAAACCACACCAGGCTCCCTGACCCCGAGGCGGGCTTGACTCACAGCGGCCCCTGAGGGCAGCGGAGAGCCGCCCCTGTGGGTTTCTGAGGCTGGCAATCCTCACAGGAACGAGTCTCATTTTTCTCCCAGGGGGCGCGTGGTGGGTTGGAACAGCCGGCCTCACTGGGCGTTTGCGACCCAGTGTGTAGCCCACTACTCCACCAGGGCGCATAGGGAGGCCTCCATCAAGCTTTGCAGTCACACAGTACTGTCTTTCCTAGGCACTGAACTACAGCAAACAGAGTATGGGAACAGCTGGATGGACCCTCCGTTTGACCTAGAGGCCGTGGCTGGATCTAGAAGAACCAGCCCCCCTCCCAAACTGGACACTGGAGTAGCCCTCACCAGGACAGGGTACCTTGTGGGCGGCATCATGAGATGAGGAGGTAACTAATCACAGCCAAGGGCCTTGTTACCTCCCTCCAAGTCTTTCTCCCACCCCCACCCCCGGCCCCCAAGCAGTCTCTGGGTCTCCCACTGGCCCCCCCAAAGATAAACCTTCAGCCTCCGCCCACCAGCCCTAATACAGTCACACAGACGGGTTGTCTGACCCACTTCCTCTCGCTCATTCATTTCAGGACTCCATGAGAGTCGGGGCTTGGGGGGCGGGGCGGGGCGGTGGTGCCCCAACAGTACCCACACTGACCTTGCTGCTTTGACGAGGGTGAGATCCTGCTACCGCCGCCACTGCCAAGGGCAACCCAAGGAGACCTGGCTCCCAGCAGACGGCTCAGCCCTGCCCCCTGGCGCCACCGCTCTGAAACTGCAGGCCAGGTGAGCTGGCCAGGCTCTGAACCGCTTCCTCCTGGACTTCAGAGCACCTTCCAGAACGTTCTGACGGGCGTGATTTGAAAGGTCTCTTCCAGCATGAGCCTTACGAATTTTAAAGAGTTCCTCAAAATCTCTGCCAAGAAATTGGCATTTTAAAAAACTGCAATGGCTTCCAAAGGACCAAGGCTGTGTGACTTGGGGTCCACGGCCCCGAACACTCACAGGAGTGGGTTTCTGCCCGGCAGTGCTGCACCCGTGTCCAGATGTGAACCCAGCGGAAGACCAGCGCGCAGTGGGCCCACGCCCAGAGGAGTGGAGCACACATGGGGTAACACCGAGGAGTGACCAGAGAGGTAGACAAAAGGGGTGCCAGGTTCACCCTCGTCCCCTGGTAGTTTCTGGTAACTTGTCGGTGTGGTATTGGCACAGGCCAGACTCCCCCACTCCCCGCTTGTTTTTCTGGGAGCACACGTCTCTCTTGAGGGTTTTGTGAGACTTAAGTTCAATTTCCACTTTCTAACACAATGCCTGGGCCCACAAAGCGGAGGGTCGCCTCCTGGAACACAAGAACTTTCCAGACTGATCCCCCTGGAGTTCCCTAGGGTGACCCCAACCTTGCCCCCAGCCTTATGTGGAGTCTGTTCCTTCGTTATCTTTTCCCGGCCTGGGCAGAATACTTATGAAGGAATTTAGTCCCCAAATAGAGCTCTCTTTCCTTCTCTCATCACCCAAACTTTGAAAAAAGTTTTATTGACATGTAATTCACATGCTCTATCATCTGATGGTTTGATTAAAAACCGTTGTGCAGTCACCACCACAATCAATTTCTGTAAACTCTGCAGATGAGTCATGAACTCCACACGTCGAACCCACAGCCTGCGAGACTGGAATTGCTCAACAAAAACACTGAAGTTTAACCGGGAACATGATTGCCCGTAGACGTGACTCTTATTTCCCAACTTCCCTTGCAACCGGGTGTGGGCTTTGAAATAAACTCTGGGGCCCAGGCTGTTGTTAAAATTAGCGTGCCATTCTGGCAAAAGGCCGTAAGGGTCGAGGACACCCTGGTCCCCAATCCTCCTTCCCTGAGATGACTGGAGGCGAAGCGGACATGGTGATCGTGATGTGGCACTGAAGACCCAGCAGTTAGTAGCCACGTGAGGTCCCAGGCAGGCTTCCCCTTCCCACCAGAGGACAGAATGGTGTCCTGGTCATGGGATCTGCATTTTTGGAAGGGCATTGGCAAACTACCGTACGAGGCTCATTTTAACAGATTGGTTGCAAAATCATAGAAAAATTTACTAAGCAGAAATACCCTCATCTGAAGCTGTTATTGTTCAATATACCCTCCATTTGGTCTGCACACCACTAACGGTGGCGTTTCCATCTCCAACCACCTCCCAGACTCCCACACTCCTGATGTACAGCACACCCAGCAGCAGTGTGGTCAGCCAGCAGGGCCTCAAACCATGCTCTTCCATTCGCTTCAGTTTAGAAGTCAGCAGACAGAAAGATCAGGGTTCTAGAGTGGATGGAATAAGGTTTCTCAGTCAACTTCTGGTGGGGCAGCTCTTGCCACCCTCGAACGAGTGGGCATACTGTCATGATGGCAACTTTAAATTTTCCTTCTCGTTGCCGTCTCCAGATTCTAACTTCATGATCAACCCCAGTGATCATCCCCCGTCCTCGGTGGAACTCTACCGAAACCCAAAAAGGGTACCACAACTTTCTGAGCTGGCCTCAGTGGAACTGGCCTCCACTGGACCTTGCTTCCTGCATTGATTGTATTGGCAAATGCAAGTCATGTCCCCGGTCCTGATTTGCTCCACAAAACCTTTATTGGCTTCAATCTTGCCTAAAAAAAATGTTCATGGAAAGCTCAGCGCTCACGGAAATGGCCTAGGTCTTCCTGCCAGGCCTTTAGGATCCTTTTGTGTCCTGAAGTCCCCAGAAGTAGCCGGGATGACACAGTGGGTGACACACGGTGCTGCTCACCACGAAGCCGGCAGTCTGCACCCACCAGCTGCTCCTTCACCAAGAGATGAGGCGCTCTGCTCCAGGGAAGGGTTCGTCTCAGAAACCCAGCGGGGCCGTTCTGACTCAACACCCACTTGATGGCAGTGAGAGACTGAGATCCATGTATCGCTGAGAGGAGTTATCAGTGGCCAGCCGGCCACTGATCAGACAGGTTTAAACTGTGTGTATACGTGTGTGTGTGTGTAAGAGATGAACATGCATTTGCATTTATGAACTAGAACCATAGTAGTGCTACTTTTTCACTTATCCTGTCTATCCACTCGCATAACCAGAAAGGAAAATATCAAATGTACCATGCCGTGCCATGTCGGAGGCATCATTTTAAGCACCGGACGTCTTGTGCAAGATTTACGCTTCATAACCACCTTGGCGTATATTTACTCTATTTTACAGCTGAGAGAACCCAATTCTTTGTTCAAGGCCACGCAGGACATCACACTCCTTACGGGTTGTTAGGAGGCCTTGTGGCACAGCGGTTAAGTGCTCAGCTGCTAACCCAAACCCATCAGCAGCTCCACGGGACAGTCAGCTTTGGGGAGCAGTGCCACAGTCCTGTTGAGGCTGCTCTGAATCAGGACCCAATCAGCTGTGGCTTCGGCTTGAAGCTGTAAAAACCTCACCCAGAGTTCCTGCAGTGACTTTGATGCAAAGCAGAGGTGGCTGGAGCTTGGCCGGGGGGTGGTCATACTACACCCACCCAGGACTGCCCGCACTCACAAGGGGCTAAAGGTTGGGGGGAGGGGGGGGTTCTGTCTCAGCCGACTGAGTTCCCATTCCTGAAAGCTGAACGGGATACATGTATGCAGCAAGGCTCCATGGTGGGATGAACCACAGAAACACCCTCGCAGTGGTACCATCTTCAAACATCCTATCTCTTTATGTGTGGGGCCGGGGCTTTATCAGCACATGACAGGCAGGTTGTTTCCAACTTACCTGCTTTTAAATTTAAAGGAAACCTGTGGACCAGAACCAGGCACAAGGTAACGAGAGCATCTGTGACGGTGTCACGTGGTGGTTCTTCCGCGTGACACTGTCAAGTAGCCTCGATGTTTATAGGAACAAGCCCATTTCACAGTAAGAGCTCCCTTGATAGAAAAGTTCACTTACCAATCAGGGCTCTCAGATGGTAAGTGTTTTGAGTTTTCTGTCAGCCAACACAGGGTACCATGGCTTTGTGGTTTGTTTTTTAAAATAGAGTATGTTATTTTCAAGAGGTCCCCAAGAATATTTTGGCCCCCAATCTCTTACACTGAACAGTGTGCCCCTGGCAGTGGTGCACTGACAACATCCAGGAGAAAAGGGACCCTGATGCTGCAGACACGCACAGGACGGCAGCAGGAGGAAGAGACTAAGCTCCGGCAGCCGCCTGGCTGGCGTGCGGCAGATGGGGAGGAGGGGGCGGGGAGCGAATTAACCCACAGTGCTTCACAGAGAGGGGCGGGAAGAGAGCCCGTGAGCCCAGCTCCCAAACACACCAACTAGCCCCAGCCAAGTCAGCACTGATGGGACGCCAGGCTGCCGGCAGCGTCTCTTGAAGAATCCATCTGCCCCTTCCTGCGTGTCCTTGGCACGAGAGTGCAGTGGACTCGGAGGCCACTTCCTTGTCTAGAAGGCAGGGCTGCTGTGGGAGGCAGTCGGTGGAAGCAGGCGGCTCCAGGCCTGGCTCCGCAGTGTGAGGGTGGCTACTGTTGGGCATGAAATGACACCACCAAGCAGCATCACGATTTTGTGCACATTCCATGATTCAGGAGCATGTGGATACAGCACTTGCCCCCCCCCTCCCCTTAGGAAAGCTCTTCTGTCTGCTTGTGAAGCCTGTGAGGGGAGAGAGGAGACAGGCAAAGAAAACACACAATAAACCGAAGGGGGAATCAAAGGGGTGTCGGTGTGGCCACTGGCAGGGCTGCAGCCAAGTGGAGGGGTGGGGTGGGGGGAATGTAATAATCCCCGTTGTGCGAGGGTTGAGCCAGTGGGGGTGCGGTGTGGCTTTCTGCCTTGACTGGATGTTCCCCGCAGGCAAATTCACGCGTGCACAACTCACACCTCACGTTATTTCAGTGCTTCCTCTGAACACAGGAGCTCATTTTCCTTTGAAGACAAGTGAGCTAGCACACACAGCAGGCTTCCGAACTCTGCCAGGATCCTGCCTGCATTGCCTCGCAAGCCTGGCGGGCCTGGGCTTCCCTCCGCCCTCTCCCGAGTCCCGGGCTCCACAATCTGCAAAGCTCTCCAGCCATCCCTCCAACTGCAGCCTTTCAGAGTAAAGGACGCGGCCTTAGGACAGCAAGAAGCTCACAGCAACAGGAGGCCTGAGGGGCCGGTCCAGGGCTCGGAAGCCAGACAGGAAGGCGAGCTGTGCATTAACTAGCCCTCCCCTCCAAGAAAGAACCAGACATGCTTCCACATTTGTGGAAGGACCCAAGAGTAGGCCCAATATGCAAGATCCCCACCACCCCCGGCTGTCTGAAGACAGACACTCTTTTGTACCAATCTTTGTTTATTCACACATTTGATAAAAATGTCAGAGTTAGGCGTAAAATCATGACGGTGACATGTGACTGTACAGGCAGCCCCCCTCCCAGTGCAGTCGAGCCGCCCTGCACCAGCACACGCAGCAGCAGACGGCTCCTTAGCATGGCGCCCGCAGACATGCTCTCCCGCCCCACCGAGGCCCACCAACCGCAGGCGCTGAGCACAGACCTAACCCAGCAAGTCTTCCCTGGCTTGGGGGCTGAGAGGAGAGAAAAATCATAGCGGACAGGCGGCTGGGCCTGCTCCACACGTCTGCTCGGCCAAGAACCCGGGCAGGACGAAAAGCACTGGGCGGCTGCCTCCTTGGCACGGGACCTGAATGGCAGAGGTGATGGAGGCAGGGCTGCAGTCAGTCTCGGGGTTAGATCCTGTTACGATGCCACCAGAGAGGCGCACGTTAGGGACAGTCCTGTCACTGCAGTGCCACACGCGAGAGGGAGAGAGGATGTAGAACTGGGTCTCCCGGGGACCGTGAGCAACACCTGCTAGGCCGCGCGACACTGACTGTGGCCGTATCAGAACGGCAACGCTTGGCTTCTTATTTTCCCAAAGCTTGTTTTTAATTCAGCTCTGAAGGGTGGAGGAAAATGAATTTGGGGCAGGACCAGCAAAGTCCTCTCGCGTGGCCTGAGTCCAGTCCTAAGTGGCGCGAGGCGAGAGCACAGCACAGCCCCCCTCTGTGCCTCGGCTTCTGAGGAGCATGCCCCCAGGTCTGGGCGGCA
>PVJH01031455.1:0-23747 GCA_004026705.1 Nesogale talazaci
CCTAGGGCCATAGGACTAGTCCACAGTCAAGCTAAAATCCAAAGCCAAAATTGTCCATTTTAAATCCCACACTGGCATAGCTATCACAAAGGCCCTCTTGGGGGGCGGGGGAGATGGTGTTTTGTGATTGCAGACAAGAGACTAAGGGCCAGCAATGTGGGGATTCCATTAGGAAGCTCACGGGAGAGAGAAAAGCAGGCCAGGGAGTCCAAGTAGAAAGGCCCCCTGCCAGCAAACCAGGGAATCCCTTCCACCACCACTACCACCCCACCACCCCTGCCCCCTTCATAAAGACTGATTGCATAGGAGTCCTCGGTGCCAGGCACAAGGGCAGCAACTCGATTTCTAGCAAAAAGAGTGGCAGGCTCTAAATGATTGACAATAAGGCTTTCAGAAATCAAGGCCTTTGAACCTACTGAAAGGGGTGGGAAATGTCTAGGTGGTAAGGAGGCTTCTGCTCTGCTGAGATGGCTTCCAGAGGAAAAAAGCAGTGTGTGCAGAAAAACATGGCACCCAGGGAATGGCAAGGACTTTTATTTGGTTCGGGCCTAGGGGTAAAGGTGCCAAGGGATGCTGCCACCCTAAGGGGTTTAGAGTGTCTTGCTCAGGCTTCGACCCTCCTCTGGCACATTCTTTGCTGGAGGTCAAGGAGAAACCTCGGCCTGCCAGCCATGCCCACCCTCTCTCTGTGCCCCACAGACGCAAACAAACAAACAAAAATCCACTGCATGGCAACTGGGAGAAATCTGCCTCACAGCAGCCCTGCACAACAGGTGGATGGATTTCCAAGATGGCAAATAGCGATGGGAACAGGAAGTCTCACCTTTCTCCCTCAGATGAACTGTTGGTTTCGAACTGCTGAGCTGGCAGCTGGCAGCCTAACATGTAACTAACTATGACGTCACCAGCGCTCCTGCCCACCAGTCCAGATTTTCTGCCCAAATGCCCCTGAGCCTATGAACAGGGCTCATGCCCACCTCTTTTCTAGGTCCACCTCCCACCTCTACCCTGCATTACCCCGGTATGTGCACCCCTGGGTGGCATAAATGACGTATACTTGAACACTAACCCCAAGGGGGGTACCAATCAAAAGGTTCAAACCTAGCTAGCTGCAGTGTGCAAGGGAAACCTGGAGCGTCCTTTCCATAGAGATTACAGTCCCACGCAGCCCCTTTCTGCTCTGCAACTCAGAGTCTCGTGCCAGTGGGAACCGACTCAGTGGGTGCAGGCTTGCTTTGTTTGTTGCTTGGTTTTAATAACCATGCGTGCGGGGTGGCAGAGGGCAGCATGTTCAGGGATATTACCATATCATGAAACATGAGCAGGGACATGTGAGTTGGGGGAGCAGGGTTAGCATTTGAGCAAAGAAGGATGGGCCATGGGCTGGGGAGCTCATTTTCCTGGTTCTCCCCAGTTCTTTCCCTGAAACTCAGAGAAGTCCAGCACATCTAAATTTGAAGGTGGCACTCTAGGTCAGTATGAGGATCTAAGACCATACTTTATTGAACAGTTCATTAGCAGGCCGTATTAATTTTAAATATGTAGACACAGACTTGTGGCACAATGGTAGACTGGAGCTATGCTACACAGACCCTCTTCAGAAAGGCAAGAAAGACCAAGTCAAACTGGGAGGGATGCTATTTCTGATAACCTGAGCTTCAGAGAAGTGGGCTGAGCACTGACAAGGAGAAGAGGCTGACAGATGGATGAGCTGTTGGCTGGACTGACTTGGCATGGTCACCTTGAACATTGGCAAGCAGTGTCTGATCAAGACAGAAACCTAAGAGAATAAGCACACTTCAGTAGATGGCAGTGAGAAAGTTAGGGTCCTCCCTTGTTGCTCACGTCCTCCCGGTGACCAGAGTGGCCACGCCCCACCCTCACTCACCCAGCTGCTGGTTACCCATTATCTGACTGAGATCGGAGCTGCTTCCCTGTGGACTTGTGCTCCCCTGGGAAGCTCCACCATCTCTGGAGGCATGGGAGCTCCACCTGATCACAACAGCAGGAAACACAGTGCTGGGCGAGCAGCCATCACTGCCATCACTGGTCCCTCAGAGTGGGCAAGAACTTCTTCCGTTACCACCCATCCTGTCCCCACTGCCCTCTGGGACCAAGAGTCCCTTCCGGGCACTTCTAAGGGAATGAGTCACTGGTCCTAAGAAGTCAGGACCACACTCTCAAAGAATACCAAGGTCAATTGAACACCTCTCACAAAGACAGTGTTTTGCATTCTACTTTCGTGGGTAGCTCTGGGAGTCTTAAATGGTCATAATGAACTATATAAGGTGCAACTATTGATTTTTCCCCATCCAGAGAAAAGAAGAGTATTGAGAATCAGAAGACACGTGCAATCACTTAGTCCAGTGACTAATGGACTACTCAGACATCAGGCTCCCAAACCTCAAGGCCTGAAGAACTAGATGGTGCCCAGCTACCACTACCAACTGCTCTGAAAAGGATCCCATTAGAGAGCTCTGAATAGGATGGGAGAGAAATGTGAAATCAAACTCAAAAGTCATAAAAGAGATTAGGATTACTGATTGGATGGACACATGGAACCCCCAAGCCTCTGGCCCTTCATCCCCTTCAGGTGCTGAATTTTAAGCCAAGGAGGTCTATTACACACTAGGGAGGTACTTAGAATAGTCATCCATTTAAAATCTAAGGGGTGACCTTTACCCAAAGGGTCAGAAAGGAGGAGGACTGGAACAGGATCATAGGGAGGACATGGGAGAGTGAAGGTGCACAGAGGGTGTTTCTCAATGAGATGCAACCAACTGTGCATGGATTACTGAATGGACGACTGATGACCTGCTCTGCAAATTTCCACCCCATTTATAATAGCAGTTAAACATATTATATTTGTGCATATCAAAGTACAGGTAGGCATATATTTAACTTTGATTACTCTGGAAATTCTCCTACTCTTGCCCTGGCTCACAGGGTGACCAGCAGGCCTTCCATGAGCAGAAGTGAAGAGCGATCGATCAGGCTGTGCTTGCATGCTGTGGCGTGAGGGCTGGGGCGTCTTCTAAGGGCACAAAGAGCCGCTGCCAGATGCTATTCGTGGGAGAAGCACAGTCAGGTGAGTTGGACTGGAGAAACTGGGGTCAGAGACAGGAGTAGAGAGAATAAAAGCAGAGAATTCTATCTCTGCTAAAACGACACCTCAGTGCACCTTCCCTGTACTTGCCCATCTTCACTCCACCCCACCCTATACCTGCCCAACTGCACTCCCACCCCCACTCTGTACCTGCCTACTTGCACTCCACCCCCACCTTATACCTGTCTACCTATACCCCACCCCCACTCTATATCTGCCCACGTACCACCAACCCCCCAGCACCTCCATTCTTACCATCCCCTTTCACCCTGGGCTTGATTTTGCTCCTCAGTACTGCTGTCATCTAGAATCTGTCTCTCACTTCTTCCCGTGTCATCTAGCGCCTCTCACTGTAAAGTCCTCTCCATCAGTCAGTCAGGACAGGAATGGCTGCACTGGTTACACGGCTGCATTTCCAGCTCTGCCACAAGGCCTGCTAAGTAGTAAGGAGGCCTTCCCACTGGGGCACTCCTGGGGATCTTGTTAGAACTGTAGATTCTGATTCCCTGGTTCTGCTGTGGAAATGCAAATCCCGCGCAGGGGTCCAGCCGGAAGGAACCTGTTCTACACCCTCTGAGTAAGACTCAGCAGAGGTAGTGCTTAAAGGGGTGGACATGTGCACAAAATTCCTAGCGCTGAACCCAACACCACCACTTAGTGTGGACCCTTGGGCAAGTTGCTCTCTCCGTTTCCATGTCTCATTTCCCTCGCCGTGAAATGTGAGTTAAAATAAAGTATCGGTAACTGCATGGCAGGATTGAGGTTCAATGAACTGATTACCAGGGGAGTTGGAGAGTACGGCTGTTGTCAGCAGTCACTGAGTTGGCCCACACACACGGTGACGTCATGCACATGGAATGAGTCAGCCCAGCCCTGCAGCACCCCATGACTGCTTGTGGGTCCCTAGTGCTCCCTTGTGAACCGAAGGGTTTCCGTTGATTGATTTTGGGAAGTGCATCACCCGGTCTTTCTTCCGGGTCCATGTAAAAGTTCTGCTGAGAGCTCTCCAGCATCATAACAGCACACAAGATCCCCCCGCCAAGTGGTGGCTGTGCATGTGGTCAACTAGTCAGGAACCTAGCCTGGGTCTCCCCCACAGAGGGCAAAAATGCTACCTGGGAACCACCACCATTCCCACTGGCCTGCGGTAGGAACTAAATCTGCCTTAGCTGCTGCAGGAGATGCTGTCAGTGTCCCTCTGCACCCGGCTCTGAGTATTACAGTCAACAACTCCAAGAGATAGAGACTGGTGCCAAGAGAAGCCTGACCACCGCCCCAGGTGGTCCATGACTCTCAGATACCGGCCAAAAGTCCAGTCCCTGGTCTCAAAGTGGCACAGTGTTTGAGTGTGATTTACGTCTCAAGGCTTTCCAAGCAGGCCAAGGTTAGGCTTTAGCTGAGCCCACTCCTCCTGCCTGCATCCTTCCCATTCCCCATCTGTTCTCTCATGTCCCGAGAACTTTTTCCTATAGAATGTAACTTTAATAAATTCTGTGTACCTGGAGCTGTATCTCAGACTCTGAGTCTCCCAAACTATGAGAGGTAGGTTTATTGGGCCAACCAGGCCATAGGAACATGTGGGATGCGTTTTGATTAGAGGGCAAGGAGATAAATGGCTCTGCAAGGCCCACCCCACCCCCTTGCTCTCTGATGATCAGAGTGTATTAGAGAGTGTGTGATACTGCTGTAGCTAGTTCTCTGCTTCAACCTGAGAGCTACAGAAGGGGATCTTGTCACTAGAGCTGGAGACTTCTCTGAGACCAGCTTCGCCATGCTGCTGGTGCGTACAGAGTTTGGACTTGAGGCTGGTGGATCCCATTGCCTTGCATTCCCTATCCCATCTGGGCCTGCTTCACTAAACTCCCAAGCTACTGGCTGTTGGTGACCCCCCTGCTGTGTGCTGCCTGTGGGGAGACTCTGCTTGCCTTGCCTCAGGGAGGACTCAGCAGTCTGCGTTTTTGACCTTGGACCAGGAAACCCACGTGAGTTGAAGGACTTCTAGTATATTCACTGCTCCATGGAAGTGAGTCAAACTGAACCCTCTGTACTGCTGTGTGGACTAATGAGAGATCTGTGATATTTCTTCTTGCTGTATAAACCTATCGTAAGTGCTCTGGTTTCTATTCTCTAGACAACCCTGCTAGCACAAAATCCAAGTTTAAGGCAGTTATTTTTATGATCATAGTATGGATAACAATGCAAATATGATCTCTGTTCCATATCATGTGCCTCCAAGTCGGTCAGCAGGTCTTTCTTCCACAGAGCCACCAGCAGGCTTAACCCTCCAATGCCCCAGGGAGCAGCCAGGCATTTCTCCAGGGGGCCACCAACACTCCCTCTAGATTTAACAGACATCTGAAACTCCAGTGATAATTCAATATATGGTCTGGACGTTTTTATTTGGGGGATGGGGGCCATACAGTGCCCAGCACACAGTAAGTCTTCCACGAATGTTTGCGGAATGAATATATCCATGGATGCATGGTAGTTGGTGCGCATGGTTGTGGGCAAGGTCTCCCAAAGGAAAACAAGCAGGAGGTCATCTTCGGAGCCGGGACTAGAACTGACAGGTCCATACTTAAGAGGTGGGAGAAGACAGCAGATGAGCCAGAGGGAAGGCAGTGCAGAGACATCATAGAAAGCCAGGAGACGAGTGAGTCCCAGAAAGAAGGACGGACGGACAAGGGTTCAAGGAATAACTGGTTCTTGCAGGACACATGCTGGGGTTGAGATATGGTCTCTCCAGGTACTCTCGGGGATCATTAGCAACAAATGCCAGGCCAACAGGGGCACTCTCCTCTCTGGTCCACCTCTAGTACCGAGAAGCACCTGCAGTCTGCATGCTGCTCTTCAGCTGCTCCAGCCTCTCAGGGGCTCACCCCCCCTTTCCCCAAGGCTGCCCAATCTGGCCCACTTCTCCTTTCACTCAGCACAGTCCCATGGGAGCAATTTGGGTTAACTATTATGCACTGGAATATGACTTACAGTTCATTTTCTAATATTCTCTTTCCCCCTTTAAAAAGATGTTTATTAGCCTAAATCAAATGTTAAGGAGCAGAACCTTGCATGGTTCCCCAACAAGAGTATCTGCCCCTCCTACCCGCTACCATTCACATCCCAACTTTAGCCAGGGAATGCTGCCACCAACCTACCTCTGACATCCACCCACACACTGCTGTCTCCCGTCTGGGACTCGAGACCTGAGTTCCCTTAGCCAGCTTCTTCTCACCCTTGTGATAAATCACAGCCCCTCCTAGCTGAGCTATGAACTGCTTCATAGGCTCTCTGGGGCTCTCAGGCCCAGCAGTCATAAATGTACCCAGAATGACTGGTGATTGATCAGCTGCTTGGTTCTGGGCCATTCACTCTTTGGTCCATTAAATGTCCCTGTGACTGCTTTCACTCAGCATGCCTGTGCGAGGAGGAAAGAGCATTTTTGGCCCTCTTTGTCAATCCTCCTCAAACTTTAGTGACTTCCATCATCACCTAGGCCACTTGTTGACAATACAGAGTTCTGAGAACCCAGTTGTCTGGGATGAGGTGGAAGACTCTCTGAGGGGAGCCAACGACAGCAGGTAACACACCCAGACTGGAGTCTTCGGTGAGGTTTCTGCTGGTTTAGAGATAAAGACTCACTTGGTTGACGTGGAATTCGGGTATGCAGGAATACACAGCAGGCGGCTCTCCAGTACAGCAGGCAGAACAGTGCAATACAGACAGTGCAGCATTTGCAAGCTGAACAAACAGTTAATGCTATACAGGCACCTAACGAAAGGTCTCCAAGTTCCTTTCTCTGGAGCACACAGGACTTATTGAAAGCATAGGAAGTCAGGTTTAGGGGGCTGCTGGTCCGTGCAGTTTATTTCTCTGGTTCTTTTTGCAAACACTGCGTTCCTCCTCTCTGGGCCTTTGGAGGTCTTCCCTGCCTTACCGATGGAGCTAGCGATGGTCAACCAGATGCCTGTATGCTGGAGACTGGTTGTCCTGGGCTTCTCAGCTGTCATGACTTCATGGCGAGACTTCTGCTTCACAGCACACACCTAGCTCAGCAGTCGCATCTCAAAGCTTCTAAGCAGGGTCCGGGGGTCTTCCTAGGGGGCACCGAGTTCATCCCACTTCTGATGCTAGAAAGTCCTCTCTGGACCCCCTGGGCTGTGAGCTGTTGAGGGCTGGCTTCAGCTGGGATGACCCAGGTTTCGGGAGGTTTTGGTGAGTGGAAGAGTAGCTGTACGGTGACTTTTTCAGCCCTCTGCCTCGTCCACACACCCGGGTCACCTCTCTGCCTGCTGCTGGACTCTGGACTCTGCTTCCTCTGTCTTCATGGCTCTTACTGTCCCACTCCTGTTTCACACATTTCCCTCACTCCAGGATCAGGGCTTGGGGTGTCTGCATCCCACACTAACTGTTGCTATGGTGCCTGCCAGGCCAGCTGCACTCCTCATTTTGTCTCTCAATCCCTGATGCCTCTTGCAGTCCCTCTTTTTCTCTGCACCTGCCGGGATACAGCCGAGACCCTCCCTCTGGATTTGATCCTGGGCACATCAGTGAATTGTCCTGGTTTGCGATTCAAGATCATCTGACCAAAGGGTTGGCGTCAATTGCCACCCTTTGCCCTTTCTTGTCAGAACAAGTTCCCCTTTGCTGAAGCAGACAGCTTGCTACCCAGGCCTCGCCAAAACCACTCTATGGGACTGTCGTTTGTGCTTGACTGTGTGCCTTTGAGGTTCTGACCCCAGCCTCACCTTTGCCTGGCTAACTTCTACCCGCATTTCAAAGTTCAGCTAGCATGTTTCTTCCTCTGAGACGTCTTCACCACCCAACACACCCTCTCCATTCCACATGCCAGCATCTCCTGACCCTGTCGAGCAATCAGCCTATGTGCAGCAGTGGCTAGCAGGCCTCCTGTGATAAATGGGGCTGCCTTAAGACTGAGGACTATAACGTCTACTGCCCTCTCCCCAGCACTTAGCTGGCTTCGTAGAAGGTGGGTGGTGAATGAATGGACCACCACACTCCTCAACAGAGCTACATGATCTCCTCTGTTGTCCACCAGCGTCCTCAGGCCAGGTTCTGTCTGACCAATCTCCATCGCCCTCAGAGAGAGTTTCATCACCTCAAAATGAGAAGCATGCTACCAACGGGCACTGCAGATCCTATGGCGCCCTATGACTCTGCCACAGTATCCATTCATGCATTCATTTCATTGCCCAACAAATAAGTCCTCAGTACTTTCTTCTGGGTCTGGCTCACCACCAGGTCCTTGGGGTATAAATGTGGATGAGACAGAAACTCTAAGGTCAGTGACTCTCAACCTTCCTCATGTCATGACTCTTTAATAAGTTCCTCATGTGGGGGAGACCCTTGACCATAAAATTATTTTCATTGCTACTTCATAACTAATTTTGCTACTGCTATGAATCGCCATGTAAGTATTTGATATGCAGGATGTATTTTCAACAAATTGAACATAATTAAAGTGTAGTGATTAACCACAAATACAATATGTAATTATATATTGTGAAATATTTATGTCTAATGACAAATAAATGACACTTTGTCTTAAAGCATGGTGTAGTATGGGTAACAGTCTTCACGCCAGGTACTCCTGTGTGGGTGTATCTGCATGTGGACAGACCTGTCTGGAGATAGACAGAAGAGAGGTGTCTCTGTTCTTAAGACTACTGGAAATCTGTATTTTCTGATGGCCTTAAGTGACCCTGTGAAAGGATCGTTTGGCCCCCAGAGGGGTCACAACCCACAGGTTGAGAACTACTGTTCTAGAGGGAGAGCTGAATTCAAGACAAGTGAAAGATAAAAAGAATAAATGCAATTTTGTGCTAAGTATCAAGAACCGATCCGTTGATCAGGTCAGGGAACTATGAGGAGCTGACATTTCAGCAGAGACCTAGACCATGAAAAGAAGCTAGTGAAGGGGACACGTGTGAAAGAAGAATCGGGCAGAGGGAAGACAATATGCAGAGGTCCCGAGGTAGAAAAAAGCCATGTAGGGAGCTGCTCCTTGACCACAGAAGGAAGGGGGGGGTCAGTAAGGAACCAGGAGATAGCAGCCAGATATAGAGGCCCCCAAAACACCAGGCATCAGCAGCTGAGTTAGGCAAAAATGTGACAGACATGAACACCAATGGCAAAAGCTCCTGTTTGTCATGCACAGAAGGGTCCATGCCTGCCTGCCATGTCACACGTGTGATTAGTCTTCTCATGAAACCTGGGAGTAGCCGCTGTCATTCTCCTACCCTACAGTTAAGAAAATTGAGGCTCAGAGAGGTTTGGAAACTTGCTTAAAGTCACCAGGAAGGGGTCAGGTCAGGATTTGAGCCGTGGTATGTTTGACTCCACAATCAGTGCATGGAACCATCACACTCTCTTCCTTCACTGATGCGCAGAGCACAGGAGCTGGAAGAAAGGGCGGTGTGCACTCCTATTGCTAACCCATTCGTTTGAGAGTGGAGGGGGCAAGTTCTAGGGGAGGGAGAGACTGGTTTAAGGTCACACAGGTTACTGGCTACCTCTGACATCAGGGCCGGATACTTAGGTCCACTTCCCGATGTCAACTCTTTTATTAAGCCTGGAGAGTTTTGGAACTGAGAAAATAATGGGGGTGAGGTGAAGGGGAGAGAGGTGGCATTAAAAAAGTAACCCTTCCTTTAAAAATCAACATCACTAGGGCTGAGCCCTAGTTGTGCGTGGGATTGCGGCCCACTGGGATGGAGGTTCAATTCCAGCAGTGGGGCTGGGCCTCCTACTCCCACCACCAGAGAGCAGTGATGCCAAAAAAAAAAATCAACATCACTGAATCCAGACTAGAGCTTCAGATATCTTTTTTGGGGGAGGGGGCATCACTGCTCTCTGGTGGTGGGAGTAGGAGGCCCAGCCTTTGCTCCTGTGAGCTGGAATTGAAACTCCATCCCAGTGGGCCGCAGTCCAGCACACAACCACTACGCCACTGGGGCCCAGCCCTGAGCTTCAGATATCTTATGATGAGCATGAAAGTCCCTGCCCAAGAACTCAGCACTCCTACTCCTGATCTTCACAGTGTGCTGGCTGCAGAGAAAGGGCGGAACTCATGTGCACTTGCTCCAGTGATGCCTGCTGAGCTTGTTGATCTCTTCCACATGAAGGATCGTGGGATTGTCACTTGAAATCCCTTCTGATCTCAGGGGAGGGGACAGAGACCTCAGTGAGCACCTGCTTCCGCAGACCATTTGTGTGTGTGTATGTGGTGGGGGGCAGCTGGCACTGGTCATGGGTTCTAGGGCAGGTGAGGGTGACACAGGCAGCAAGGTGGGGTGAAGTTCAGAATCCACACGTGGAAACTCAGAAGGGCCAGTGGTTGGCTGGTGAGGACGCAGACTGAGCCTTCAAATCAGACCTATTCATGAATTAGACGAGGAAGATGGCAAGCTGAACTTGGAAGCAGAAGGTTCGTTTGGTCACAGGAGGAGCAGAGAGATCTGAAGGAGGACTGGCTAAGTAAAGGACCCCGATCAATGAGAGGGACACTATCTGTGCCACAGACAGCTCTGGTCTTAGGGCCATCCAGAGCAAACTGGGAAAGCCTCACCCACGGGGCCCAAACCGACTGTAAACCCCACAGAGGGTTCCCCACAGGAGGCAGAAACCAGAAAAGCCGGGGGAAGGAAAGCCGCCCATGAGTCTCCCACTGCACACTCTCCCGAGGTGTGCCCAAGAGCAATGCTGAGCCCGTTCCCAGAACTCCGCTGACTCTTTGAGCTGAACGCTCAGTTTGGAACCAAGAGAGAGAAGGGACCCAGTGGAAGGATGTGACCAAGCTGCTGACCCATCTGGGTGCGTGTGTGTGTGTGTGTGTGTGAGTGTGTGCGCGCACGTGCACGTGCACACACAGGCTCCTGGGCCCATCAGAGGGTGTCTGGTGGTAGAATGCAGCTATCATTTCATAAGTTTGTCTGTGACCCTGATGGGTGTTCTCTGGCTCTCTGCTCCCGTTTGTTAATCTAATAGCCTTAGCGTGCCTAAGCTGATTGCCCCAAGTCAGGCCACACCCACTTGTTCACACAACCAGAAATCAGCAGGTATTTTAGGAAAGTGTTGGAGGCGTGTCAGCACCTGCCCCCAGCATTCTAATAATTGGCAGTGAGGAAAACACCACGGGGGAAGAGGCAGCGACTTACAAAGGAAGGGAGCCTTTATATGAGCCCCCTTTCCTTCCCCTTCCAACCGAATCCCCCTCCCCGCCAGTCCTCATTACTCCACAGTCATTATTGTTTTGTTTTGTCATATCTTACATTGCCCGATAGCTCCCCCTGCCCACTCCTCCCTACACCCATCCTTCAGATAGGAGACAGTCTGCAGAACCCCCGAGTTGGGAGAATGTTGACAAGGGCAGGCAAGTGGGGGTGCTTGGCACAGTATATGTAACTATGTATTGAACTATGTATGATAAAAAGCGATGTATGAGTCCCCAAGAAAATGATTAAATAAAAAAAAAAAAGAAAGGGAGCCTCTGCCTAGAGATGTGTGTTTGTCTTGAGAATAAGACTGTTGGCTCATAATCACACTTCTCAAATCTCAATGTGGTGCCGGGAGCAGTCCTAGGCGATATTTCATCCTAAATGGAAGCCTCAATTCTTCCACTATAACCAGGGACACGTGGATGCTGTCTGTCTGTTTCTAAGTGTGCCTTTAAGCTGCGTTTGTAGGTAAGGTGTACTGGCATCTATGGCTCAGAGTCAGCATAAGATTCCTAGTTAGCCTTACTTTAGTGCAAGAAATAAGCCACGCCATCCCTGGTGGCACTGTGAATTGAGCATCAGGCTGCTAACTGCAGGTTGTTGGTTTAAACTTACTAGCTGCTCAAAAAGAGAAAGATGAGGCTCCCATAAAGATTTACAGCTTCAGAAACCAACAGGGGCAATTGGTGGGTTTCCGAGCAAGAAAAGACTTAAAAGCTGCACAGGCAGCTAGTGAGGGTGATCCCAGGAGGATCTGTTGTGAGTAGGGGTGGATCCGATCATTTCAAAGTGAGGACAAATTCACAATTTTAAAGGACAAATGGGAGTTGTCCTTCAGCCAAATGTTCTGCAACCCAGGGACTTACTACTGTGCTGTGAATGAATTGATTTCGCATTTTAAAACTTCCTTGACCATTATAAGAAGCCCTGGTGAGGTCCTCAGGTAAGCCTGGACTGCAAGGTGAGGTGGCGTGGCCCCAGTAAAGAAAGAGGTAAAGCCTTGGGAACCCTATGTCGGGTCGCTGTGAGTCCGAATCTAGTTGGGGCAGTCGGTTCTGATGGAGTCAGAGATTCTAATGTAAAGCAATAGTGAAGGGCAATTTAGTTAAAGTCGAGCCCCGGTGGCAGAGTGGTTATGCATTGGGCAGTAAGGTCAGCAGAGGTCAGAGCCATCAGCAGCTCCCTGGAGAAAGACAGAAATCCACAGGGGGCAGTTCTTCCCTGTTCCATGGCGTATGACTTAGCATCCCGTCCATGGCACTGGGTTTGGTGCTGTTTTCCTATGGTTGTGGGAGGAAGCACTGTTTCCCAGTGGTAGCATCCTTGCCTTCCATGCAGGAGCTACAGGTGGGATTCCTGGCCAGTGCACAGCCACAGCGCACCACAGGCCAGCACCCGTCAGAGGCTGAGCAGGTTTCATCGGCACTTCCAGTCAAAGGTCAGGAAGAAAGGCCCGGCAGGCTGCTAGTGACCCTCTGTCAGTGAAACCATCTGACCGACGGCCCTACATGGAACGAGGGTGCTAGGCAGCACTCTGTTCTACTGGGGTGGCCGTGGGCTGGAGGCCGACTTGACAGCAGCGGAGGATGAAGGGGCAGGCACACAGTTTTGCTTGCCCATTTCCAGGCCCAGACACTTCCCTTTGCCAGGTCTACCCCGGCAGGCACACGGGAAGCTGACCCTGACACCTGCCCCAGTCAGGGTCTCAGGGAAACCTCGCTCTGGAGATCAAGCGAGTTAGTTGTCCAGCCTTGCCAGTTTGTTGCCCAGTCCTGTCAGACAAGAGTGTGGGTGGCACTCCTGACTGCCACGGTCCTGAGCAAAGACACGGTCAGTTCTCTCCCTTCTCTGGACGGGCCGTGGTGAAGCATTTACTAGCACAGACCCAGGCCCAGGGCTACACTAGGCATTCCAGGTGAGGCCCAACACAACGCAGTAGGACCTTTGCATGCGGACACGTGGTGTCCCTTCTTTAGTTGTTTCTTGATCCTGCCTTTAAACAATTCCAAACCCACACCTATCCAGTCAATGCCGATTCTAGGGACCTTTAGGGCAAGGTGAAACTGCACCTGGGTGTTTCTGAGACTGTAACTCTTTAAGGGAGTAAAAAGCCTCATTTTTCTCCCTCAGAGCAACTGGTGGTTTCAAACTGCTGACCTTGCAATGCGCAGCTCAGTGCCAACAGAGCTCCTTTCAACAAAATATTTCCTCCAAATTAGTTTGCTGAGCCCCGGTGGTATAAGTGGTTGAGTGCGGGACTGCGGCCCGCGGGCTTGGCAGTTCAAATCCAGTGATGGCTTTCAGGAGCAGCACTGGATAGTGCCCACGACCAGCAGAGGCAGTGATGCCCACACACGAAAAATAAATAAATTAATTAATTAACAAATTAGTCTGCTCACCAGCTTTCCAGCCTGAGCAGAGTCAACAGAGCCTCCAGGCCCTTTTGGGAGAGAGCACCCACAGGGGTGGTGCTGGAGGCAGGAATGGGGGTGGAGGTGCTAAGATGCCTTTTTCAAGGGATGAATACTTCAGGAGGGGCTGACCCTGGGTTAGCAATGCAGATGTGGTTTTTAATCAGTTCTTTCAATCAGGTCATTTCATAACCTCACGGACTCTCAAATATAACTTCCATTCACCAAAGGATTCAACTAGACTAAAGTGCTTCTCTTAACCATGAGAAGAGAAAGTCCTCCGACAAAACTTCCATTTAGCTCGTTGGGGCTGCCTGGCTACTAGAGGCCAGGGGAGGGCAGGTTTCGACTGGCCGGCCTTCTATTTCCACTAGCAGCCCTGCCCTGTGCCCACTCTTGCTCATTCGTCTGTTCACCTCCCCCTCCTGGGGCAGCCACAACTCCAGGTAGAAATAGAATGGAAACCACGGCGGCAGCTGACAAGCACCGCGCCTTCCCTGGTCTTCATCACACACACCCAGAGCTTCTCTGCTCTCCTCTTCCCTGGCCCCCATACAGCCAGCCTTGTGTGTGTGTGCGTGTGTGTGTGTGTGTGTGTGTGTGTGTGTGTGTGTGTGTAGAGGGGAGAGCGGGTGGGAGGGGGGTTGTTACATAATCTGGTGTCAATTTGGGACTTGAAAGGATTAAGAGTGAAGGGGTGGAGTCCAATTGGGCCATAACTAATGAGGCCTTCTCCTGAGAATTCTGGGAATTCCTGTATGTCCTCTTTGGAGGCAGGAGACACCTCTCTCTCTGCTCACTCCCTGAGAGACGCTCCACTGACAAGACACATGACACTACACCCGGGGAGTTGGAGAAGCCGCATGAACCTACCCTGATGCAACCAGACTTTTGGAGCAGGAGCAGTCACACAGACAGGCTGAGATGAGATGCCAGCGCTGAGATACTTACAATGATCCACAAGACTTCCCACCCAATGGCTTGTTATCCTCCTGCATTTGGCATCATTGCATGTGTTTCTTGAGTCTGAAGAGCACTTTATAGATTGGTATCAGACATAGGGGCTAATATTGGACTTATGAACTTAATCTGGACTGGGATGGGGCATTTTTTCAATATTCAATTGCTCTTGTCTTTAAGTCTCTTTCTTACATGCATATGAGTGTCTATGAATTTGTGTCTCTAGTCTACCCAGACTAACAGAGGGGGAGAATCTTCTTTTAACTTAGGGGGGTGGGGAGAAAGAGAAGGTGTCCTAAGAGTCACGGCTCAGCTAGAAGACTGGGGAGTTTTTCTCCCAGGAAGAGAAAGAAAACTGATGGGGTTCCAAAGAGAAGAGGGTACAGCAGGGGGTCCACCCAGAAGCAGAGCAGTGACCCTTCTGGGTGATCCTAGGCTTGTTGCCACCACCATTTTTTCTTCCTCTCTGGCTGCACCCCATGAGCTCCCCATCTCCTGTATCTCTGACTCTGTGGGGAAGCTCTGGTTTCCTGCCAGAGCAGGGGGAACGCTCCTTAACAAACCACCCATTTCCTCCAGGAAGCCAACCACCTTGACTCTGAACTCGCCAGGGCACACAACTCTCCTCAGGGCACAGCCACTTTCTCGTACGCCACCCAGTGTTACCTGTTCAGTAACACGCATAGACACGGCCACTCTCCACCAAAGGGCGACTTTAAGGCCTCACACAGTGATGCACAGACTGTGCCCACTGGGCTTTGCAATAGGCAAGCTTCGCTTCCATAGGGGCAGGTGGCCCTCGTCACGCAGCCAGCTTGGGCCTGACGATGTTCTCGGGGTTCATCACACAAAGGAGAAGTCCTGTGAGTACTTAGTAGTGGGAACCTGGGAGCAGTGAGAAATACCTGGGGAGTCAGGTGGAGGAGACTTGAGGGAGGAGATGGAGGGAAATGCTTCAGAAATGTTTGGAACTTGAGATTATACGAAAAGGCTAGGTACCAAGAGCCCCAAGTCTTTTCAGAAAGTCAGAGCTAGTCAACAGAACTGGCTTCTCATGCCCACAGACAGCCCAGGAGTTGTGTGTGTGTGAGAAAGAGAGAGAGCAGCGAGAGAGAGAGAGAGAGAGAGAGAGAGAGAGAGAGAGAGAACGAGAGAGTGAGAGAGCTGCCTGTGACGGCAGGAGGCCCCTGCCCCTGGGTGCATAGACAACTACACATTGCCTCTGGGGACCACTTGCTGTCTGGAATGCTTCCCACAGGTGCTGTCCACCTTGGTGTGGGGGTGGGGGAGAGATGCTTATTTATAGGAAACCCAGCACAGGTGCCCAGGCTCCAGCAACAACACCGGCTGGCTAGGTAGGGCTGCGAATGTCTCCACATCTCTTTGGACAGTAAGCTCCTCTTGTAACAATTAGAGGTTAACCTAGCTCCCTAGCTTCCCTGAACCCTTCTTGCCCTAAGCTCTAGAAATCTCTCTATCCGCTTCCTTTATAATCCAGGCCACATTTTACTGAATAATCACGGCTCATCCTCTTTAATTCCATTGAACTGTTGCACTTGGTAGAATGCTGCCTTGCATCCTTTCCCTTTGTAGCTACCCCAGCACCTCAGTCAACCCTCCAGGTGGCGAGAACCAGGCCTGCTCTCGGTACCTCTTAACTCGCCCAGCCTGGGGCTACCTAAAACAGCCCGGTTCTCAAACTCTGGGTCGTGACCCCTTTGGGGGTTGAATGATCCTTTCACATGGGTTGCCCAATTCAAAATAGTAGCAAAATTACAGTGATGAAGTAACAACAAAAATAATTTTATGGTTTGGGCATACCACCACATGAGGAACTGAATGAAAGGGTTGCAGCATTAAAAAGGTTAAGAACCACGGGCCTAAAACAACCAAAGTGTGATTTGGTCATCCCCTGAACCTGAAGTGTGTATTTAGAAACTCACTGATCACTCTGTGCACCCACAGGTCCCTAAGTTACATCTGGACCAGTTTAGAGCTGTTTGACTGGCACTCTCCTTTACTAACAGGACTGGGGGAGAGTGACAGGTGGTTCTTGCTTCCACAAAGTCCCAAACAGGTGCTCCGTCTGAGGCTGAGCCAGGGCTTCCTACAAAGGCGAAGAGACTGTGGTCCCAGGAAGGATGGCTCTGGGGAGGAGAGGACATGCTCTTCCTGGGCAGGAAGTCAGGGTCGAGGCTGTGGCAGTACCGGGCTCGGGTTGATGCCAGGCACCGGGCCGAGAGAAGTTTCTGTGCAAAGCCGCACACATGAACTACCAGAAACCGGAGCAGATGCCGTTCCAGCCCAGGACAGAACAGCCTGAGCAGTGAGAAGGAGAAAACAGCATCCATTTTAGGCTGTTGAGCAGTTAGTTCTCAAACCAGGGCTGGTCCTCAATTGACCTAGAACAAGCCGGGGTGGGGAGAGCAGGGAGAGCGAGGAGGCTCTGTGAGCAAGGGAGAGAGGGACCAGGACATCAGGCACTCACTGGGTGATGTCAGCAATTATCCAGAAAGGCATTAGCCCCGCCGCTGAGTCACCACAGTGCCTCTGACAAAGTGCCCCTGTCTGGCTCTCAGGAGAAATGGGGCTGGCTGTCACCATGGCTCAATTTAGAAACAGGAACCGGTCCACCTCCTTGGTTCCCTCCCATGCGCCCCATCCATGCCACCCTCCAGCAGGGGCGCTGCCTCCCTCTCGGCCATAGACCTGGGGGGCCCCCTTGGGTGGGTACATTTCCTCCCTAGGAGGAGAGCACAGGCTGGACGCAAGTTTTGTTTGGCCTCAGTAGCTTCTGGCTGAAGAGATGCCTCAGCATTGGCCCTGAGGAGTCTGGGGTGGGGTGGGAAGCCATTGTCTTCCCCCCCGCCCCCCGCCCCACACACACACCAGAGAGTTTCAGATCTATTTGAATTTGGCATACTGCTCTACCGACTGTGGGGCAAGGATAAGACCCATCCCCCCACCCCCACCCCCGGGCTGAACCCCAGTGGCATAGTGGTTAAGTGCGGGACTGCGGCTCACAGGGCTGGTGGTTCAAATCCAGCAGCAGCTCTCCAGGAGCAAGGCTGGGCCTCCCATTGCCACAAGAGGGCAGTGATGCCAAAAAAAACCCATCAACATAAAACCCCATTTCCGATAAAAAAGACACCCCCCCCCCCACCATCTCTGTCTCCAGGAGCTCTGTTGTCTGTAAAGAAGAGAACCTGGGGACTAGGTGAACTCTTTGAAGAGAAGGGGACCCATCATCACTGTAGGATGAGTTTCCTAGCTTCAGAACTCTCTTTCAAATGTGTTCAGATTATTTGTTCTGCTTAGGTGATGCCAGGCTTTTAAGAAAGCAAATCTGAAGAAATATGTTTTAGCAAAAACAATCCGGAAAGAGAGGAGATGGTGTGGAGCAGGTAGGGGCAGGGGCCAAAGGGTTTCTTCTTCTTGTTCCACGAAAATCAGAGTGGCAGAGCAGTGTGGAACTTGTCTCCCACAAGCAAGTATGTTCAGAGGGTTACACTCCCCACAACCAGAAGTCGCGGGCAGTGATGCTGCTCTTGTTCTCACCGTCTAGGTCTAGAAGAAAGCGGTGCTGGAGAGGGAGACTTCAAACAGACAAAGCAAGGCTTTGATTTTCAATGTTGTAGCTGATGAAAATTGCTGAATGTTCTAAGAGAGAAATATGTTTGGGTGCTCTGACTTAAAATCTAACTCAGAATAAAGGAAAACCGGTAGAATTTTAAAAAACTTATTCTAACAGAGAGTTTTTATTTTATTTTAAAAAATGAAGAATTGGTAAAAGAAACTGAAAAAAAAAAAAAACATTTTACCCAGGAGACTATTCTAATGGCCAATAAGCACCTGAAAATATGCTCACAGTCATGAACTCTAAACTCACGGCTATCACGTCAATACTGGTTCACAGTGACCCAGCAGGAAAGGGTAGAATTGCCCCTGTGAGTTTTCAAGATTGCACCTATTACAGAAGTAGAAAGTCTTGTCTTTCTCCCAGAGTGTCTGGTAGTTATAAATTGCCAACCTTGAACATCAAAGCCCAACCAGTAACCACTACACCGCCAGGGCTCCGTTGAAAGTCATTAGCCAGGAAAAAAAAATAAGACCAAATTTACTGTCGCTGAGTCAATTCCAACCCCAAACCGTACAGAACCGGGTAGAACTGCCCCATCGAGTTTCCTACACTATAAATCTTTATGGGACATGATGACCTCACCTTCTTCCTGAGAGGAACTGGTGCATTCAAACTACTGAGCTTACCATTGGCAGCACAATGCATAATCTATCTTGCCACCAGGACTATATAAAGATCTATAAAGATACTGATGATTAGAGGCAATGATAACAGAAACTAAAACAAAACGCAAAATGGAGTATTTGATTTACATCAGAGCAGAATCCCATGAGGGAAATGAATATCAAAATGACAAGGAGACACCATCCTAGCCCCATTAGAATGGCAGTGATCAATGAAGCCCTACTGCATACCCCACCACCTGACGGGCCCAGGGTGCACTATGCAGAGGGAAATTAGTCAGAGACAAAGGGACAGACAGCTGATGATCTCATTTATATGAAACAATCAAATCTATAGGAACCCAAAGCAATCCATGGTTACTCAGGACTGGGAGGACAGAAAAAGTAGGGGCTTTGTCTTGAATGGAAAGTATGTTAGAGAGATACAAGGGGAAAAAATAAAGGGAATAGTTGTTCAACATGAAGGGCATAACCAATGTGATAAAAGGATATATGCAGAAATTGAAGAAATGTTGGATGTCTTGTATGTGTATCATTATATAAAAAAAAAAAAAAAAAAACAAGCAAACCGGTATTGCCATAGTACATTATCAAGGTGCTTGTTTAAATTTTTCTCAAAATAGCATCCTTATATAACTCTCAGTTTTAACTAGCAATTACTATATATCTAGGCCAAATGTATTTACAAAAATTATCCCATTTAACATTGGCTGTAAGACTCATGTCCTGTGGACATGCTATTCAGAGAGTCCCAGATAGGGCATCGTGAAGTGCAGCATCAAAGAGGAAGGCCCTGAGCCAGAGAGTCAAAGAGGGGCTACCAAAGGGGACACCGCGATGATCAGCCTGGGACCAGCCAGGTTTCAATCTACTGCACGTAGGGTCACTCAACAGTGAACAACAACAACGCAGTCCTCTGAAAACAGGTGACTCACCCCATTTGTAGTTGAGGGGAAACAATCATTGTCGTCATTTAAGTTAGTTCTTATGTAAGTTTCAGTAAAAGTTCAAAACTAAAGCCTGAACACAGGATGGCCGAATGTGGAGAGGGCAGAATATTTCCATCTGGAGTCTAGAGGAAAATCCATCTCTACCTTCTCAAGGCAGCCGAGCTGGGCCCTTGGTAGCAGCATACCTACTGGGCCACAGAGGAAAAACCAAACTCACAGCCACCCTGCAGGGCAGAATGGAGCGGGCCCCATCTATGCTCCTGAGACTGTGACTCCTGAGGAGAGTAGAGGCCTCAGCTTTCTGCCACAGGGTGGCCGGCGGGTTTCAAACTGCTGACCTTTCAGGTTAGCGAGCCCAGCGCATAATTCAAAGAAGCCCATCTACGAAGGTGGGGAATAACAGCACGAAGTGTTTATCCCTGGTCTGTGTGCAAAGAGAGGTGGTGGGGGTATTAGATGCTGTTGGGCATGAGCGCACAGAAAGGTTCCTCTGTCCTCTTCCCAAAGCTGTGCCCTTTTGATAGCTAGCTGATGGCCTTTCTGAGGCATGGGGTGGGGAGGGGGGGAGGTGTGTCAAAGCCATCAGCCTTTCGGCTACTACAATGCTTACTTATTGAAGCCACCCAGGGGGCTCCTTCTAAAAACATTTACAACCTCAAATACCAGTGAGGGGCACAGAAGTGACCCTGGAGGAGAGAAACGCAAACCATGCTAAAAAGGATCACTTAAATGGCTTGGGGGCAGGAGTGGGGGTGGGGGTGGGGGCGGAGGGGGGTGTGTACAAAGAAACATTCAAATCTGGAACTCATCCAGCGAAAAACACAAGCTCCTCCTCAATGCGAGCCTCCAGTACCTATATTCAGAGAAGAGCTCCTTTCCAGTATTTCAGCCAAATGAATCTCAGCTAAATGGAAATCTTCCCGATCCCCTCGTTGGGAAAGCAGAAAAGCTGCCTGGGGACTTGGTGTTTCACCTGACAAATCCATGCAGGGCGATACCAGAGACTCCAGCTGCTGTATCAGCTCCCTTAGCCCTCACCTCGGAAGCATCGAAAGGGTATTTACACGACCACAGTTAGGCGTTGGAGGCCCACTCAGCATTGTTTCCCAGAGACAGACTCCACAGGGGGCCCAGTTCTCTCGGGTGGAAGGCAGCTAAGGACAATGCCTGGTTCGGAAGAGCGCAGGGGAGGCTTGCAAACACTTTGAGCCAAGCCAGGAACATTCCTGAGTGAGAGTCAAGATTCAGCAAGGGCAAAAACAATTATGCGCCTGCTCTCGGATCGGAAATGGAAGAGTGGTTCTTTCCGGTGGCCAATTAACTTATAAAAGCACCAAGATTCTCAGCCTGGGAGACCTCAGAGGGTCACCCCTGAGACCAAATCATTTACTCTTTTCAAATTCAGGATCAAGTTCAGGTGCTGATCCAAGCACAAATCTACAAGCTCCCTGCCATGGAGGCACTCTCTCCTTACAGGCACAGGCAGACCGGCTCCGCTTTCTCCCATGGACTCTGTGACGCTAAAACTGGAGGGCTTGTTGGTGGTGATTAACAGGATTGGCACTGTGGTGCCTGGGCATGAGCAATTAAATCCTCGTTAAGCACATTTTTTTTGTTTTGTTCTGTTTTTTGATATTGGGGTTCATCGCAGATGCATTTTGTCATAGTGGGTAACCCTCTTGAATTTTTGTTATATGCTTTTCAATATATCAAACCCAGGATTAATGGACCTATAGGGACAGCAACTAGAATAAGGGTTGGGGTGGGGCACAGTGCTGGGGAATGGAGGGGGGTCACTGGGGGGCTGATGTCAAAGAGCTCAAGAAGGAAGAGAATGTTTTGAAACTGATTTTGGTAGTAATTGTACAATATTGCTGGCTGTGACTGAACTACGGAACGATATGATATCTGTATTATCTCCCAATAAAATGATTTTGGGAAGAGAACAAAAAAAGAATCAGAAGTCTAAAGGAAGCCAAAGACATAATAGAAGCATAAATTGGGATATGTGGAATGAAATTTGGCAATGTATTTCATCAGCTTAAAAAAAAGTACACAATTATTACAAACTGATTTAAAAGATAACATCTGAAACAGGTTTATACAAAAGATGTTTATTGTGGTTTATTTATAATAATGAAGTTTTAGAAATGGCTTAGATGTCTAACAAGAGAGATAATTTAAAATGTGGTACACCCCCAGATACACTATTTCAATGTTATGAAAATATTCATACAATAATGCTAAGTAGAAAGAAGCAATGAGCAAATTGAATAAACTTATATATTTAAGTCCTAAAGAAAAAAAATACTTGAATGAGATACGAATATGTGAGTCTATCCATTGCTATCTCCGAATAGTACAGTTACTATTACAGTATAGTACAGTATAGTACAAGGGCTTTTATTTGTTTGTATCTATTTTTCTGTCTCTTCAAATTCTTCACACTTTGCCTTGCACTTAATTTTGACACACAGGATTTTTTTTTCCTAAAGAAAAAAAATAAGGTTTGTCACACTATCAGGCATATGTGACCCTATTATTCATTATACGCCTACTAAGAATTACAGACCTTACCGCTGTTACTGCTTTAAGTACGGCCCTAAATCTGACAACACAATGAATGAGGCACAATGAAGGACAAATGACAAAACAAGGTTTGATACCTTTGAGTTCGGCGAGGGACACAAGGACCACAACAGTCTGCCTCACCTGTGTGCTGATTCTAGGGCCCGGCACCTTACCTGCACACTCTTGTGCAAGCCTCTCAGTCATTCGACTTCAAGGTCAGGGTAGGAGTCTGAAGGAATCCTGGCAGTACAGTGCTTACGAGTCGGGCGGCTAGATGCAAGGCCCGCCGTTCACAGTCCTTCCCAACACTTTCTCTGCAGGAGGGAAATGGGGCCTTCCATTCACACAAAGAGTGACAGTCTCAGAAACTCAGAGGGGGGGGGTTCTACCCTGTCCTATGGCGTTGGCATGAGTCAGCATTTGCTCGATGGGAAGGGAGTCTGGGGGTGCTCGGGGGTTTCTATACAAGCTGGGCTGCTAACCCCCACATCAGCAGTTTGAAACCACCAGCCGCTCCTCAGGAAAGATGAGGCTTTCTACTCCTATCAAGTGTCATAGCTGGAGGGAGGGGGGGAAATGAGGAGCTAATACTAAGGGCTTACGTAGAAAGCAGATGTTTTGAGAATGATGATGGCAACCAACGCACAAATGTGCTTGGCATACAACGGATGGGTGGAAAGGTTGTGATAAGAGTTACATGAGCCCCCAATAAAAGGATTTTTTTTAAAAAGAGAAAGTAAACACATATAATGATGTCCAGCATCATTAGTCCTAAGAGAAATGCAAGCGAAAACTATGTATGATATTTTATTTGTATTAAGTAAAACTTAGAAATAAGCTAAATGTCCATCGACAGGTAAATAGGTGAATAAATCACTGTACATTTGTTAAATTAAGTGTTCAGCAATAAAAATTCTAAACTAAAAAAAAAAAGTTACAGTCCTATAGGGTCCACGTAGTTGGAATCCACTCCATGTGTGTGCGTTATGGCTATCTATGTAGAGTTCCAGTGTCAGAGCTTACCGGTTGGGCTGCAAACCTTAAGGTCAGTGGTTTGAACCCACCAGCTGCTCCAGGGGGGAAGCACAGGCCTTTCTGTCCCCATAAATATTCACAGCACTAGGGATCTTTGCCGTCCGGTGGGATTACTATGAGTCAGTGACAGCTTGATGACCGTGGGTTGGTTTGTGGGGGACATTGTAAAGGGCATACATTTACCATTCCAGAGAGGTGGGTTTGGAAGGCAATCCTTCCC
>PVJH01031456.1:0-23777 GCA_004026705.1 Nesogale talazaci
ATCCTGCTGATTCTGCCCTAGTTGTTGTAAATTCTGTGTCAACGTATCAGTTATGAGACACTCTTCCTTTTTCTGGTGTGCCTGTATTGCAATGAAACTTCCTCTTAAGACTGCCTTTGCTGTGTCCCATAAGTTTTGGTATGTCGTGCTTTCATTCTCATTGGTTTCTAGAAATTTTTTAATTTCCTCTCTGATCTGGACCAGCACACATTCCTTTTGCAATAGGGAATTATTCATTCTCCAACTATTTTCTCTAGCTCTCCTTACTTTCCTTTTGTTGATTTCCAACTTTATGGCAGAGTGGTCTGAGAGTGGGTTCTGTATGATATCAATATGGTTAAATTTATGTAGATTCTCCTTATGTCCCAGTACGTGGTCTGTCTTCGAAAAACTTCCATGTGGAGCTGAGAAGAATGTGAAATGCTTTTCCTTTGGATGAAAGACCCTGTAGATATCTACCAAGTCAAACTGTCTAATTGTAGTATTTAGATCTCTCACCTCCTTGGTGAGTTTCTTCCCCTGTGATCTGTCCTTCTCAGAGAGTGGTGTGTTGAAGTCACCCACTATAATTGTTGAGGCTGTAATTTCTTTTTTCATCATATGAAGTGTCTGGTTTACATATTCTGCAGGTCTCTCATTTGGGGAATATATATTTAAGATGCTTATTGGATCATTGTCTACCCTCCCCTTAAGCATTATATAGTGTCCTTCTTTGTCTCTTATTATGGTTTGCACTTTGAGGTCAATTTTATCTGATATTAGGATTGCTACTCCAGCTTTTTTGGAATGCTGTTTGCTTGGTATATTTTTCTCCAGCCTTTGATTCTCAATATTTTTTTTTCTGTGATCTTAAGATGTGTCTCCTGTAGGCAGCAGATTGAGGGGGTGTATTTTCTAAGCCAGTCTATAAATTTCTGTCTCTTAAGGTCTAAATTCAATCCATTAATATTTAGGGTTATTACATGTATCTGTGCACTCTGTGTTGTCATTTTATCGCTCTTGGATTGGATGTTTTTCTATTTCCATAGGTTGTGTCATAGGTTTGTGGTTCATACTTGCCTTTCTTCCATCTCTGAGCCAGAGTTATCTTGGGGGCTGTTTTCCCTTTGACTGTTTCTGGGTAGATTCATTCTGCGTGTGTTAGGTCGTTGTTGTTGTTCTCCCAGTGGATCGGTGAGAATCTTTTGTAGGGCTGGGTTCCTTTTGGCATATTCTCTGAGATTTTCCTTGTCTGGAAAGACTCTTACTTCTCCATCAATTTTGATAGATAATTTGGCTGGATAGAGTATTTTTGGGTTTGCATCATGTTCCTGCAATTTTCGGAATATGCTGCTCCACTTTCACTTCATCGTTTCCATTGGTGGGTCTGAGCATATTCTTATCTGTTTGCATTTATATGTGATTGCCCTTTTTTCCCTAGCTGCTCTTATAATTTTCTCTTTTTCTTCATAATTAGATAGTTTAACCTCTATATGTCTTGGTGTTTTCTTGTTGGGGTTTAGTCTAACTGGTGTTCTTTCCGCCTCCTGTATGGTTATATGGTTTTCATTCATTAAGCTAGGGAAGTTTTCCTCTAAGCATTCCCTCACTATTTTGGATGTTGGTTTTCTTGATGCCTCATCCTCCGGCAGACTGATAATCCTAATGTTGTTTCTTTTCATAGTATCAGCCAGGCATCTAATATTTTCTTCTGCTTCTGTTATAGAGTTGTTAGATTTTTTCTCCCACTTATTAATTTCTACTTGTGAGTCCTCTAGGTCACTTGTCCTGTTTTCTGCCTCCTCCATTCTCTGGCCGAAATCTGAGAGCTTGCTATTAGTTTTTGTTAGCTCACTCTTTAGTTCTTGGATTTCCCTCTGGTGCGTGGCCTTTATCTCCTGTATCAATTCTTCTTTCTTCTTTAATGCGTCGTTCAAGAGCTGCACACGTGTTAGTAGCATCTTGAAGATTTCTTTCTGTGGTTGATCGATCTCTGCATTTTCTATGATTGCTGTTAGGTCCAGCTGATCTTGTTGCATCGGATCCAGTTTCTCTTTTCTTGATACTGTGGAAGCTGCTAGCTGTTTTTTGTTTGATTTATTCGTATTAGGTGGCATTTTCCTTGGTGTTTTGTGGCCCTGGGGTCTCTCTTTAGGAGGCTGGTCTTATATTATAGCTTCCCTCAGGCACTGTTTGCAGCTAGGCCTTGCAGATCTGATGGAGCGTGTTGGCTGAGCAGGGGTGTGGGTTTAGGGGGTGGGTTGGGAGGTGGGTGATCTGTTCCTGGCTAGGGGCACTTGCCACAGATAGGTGGGAAAAAATCCTCTAGTACTCTGGGGTGGAGGACTGGCTGGCTGTCTACCCAGGAGACAATGTAACGCTGACCTCTCTGTTGTGGGTTTTGGGGTGGGCGCCCTGAACTTGCAGCGACTGTGGGGAGTGGGGGCGTTCCTTTCGCTACTGCTACTGTTAGAAAGTGTGGCCCAGGTGGGCAGGCTTGGGTTTAAGGGATGGCTTGATCTTATCCTGGGCAGTGGTGGCGCCCTTAAGGTGTGCCAGGGCGCAGGCCTCCGGGGTGGGGACGGGGCTGGCCCACCGTTGTGCTTGGGACACAGGAGTCCCTGGGGGTGGGGAGCGAGAGGTGTGGGTCTGCGTGGAGTGTCCCCTGGGCACCCTGCGCACCTTGGGGTGGGGAGGACTGCTCAGCGATTGCGCACGGGCGCTGATTAACTGTGGGTCCCAGATCTCAGGGTCGCAGAGCCCTGTATTCCTCTGGCACAAAGAACCCGCAGCATCTGTGCAGGCGTCTGTGCCAGCGTCTGTGGGGAGCGCGGGCGTGCGGGGCGGGCCTGCTCCTGGTTCAGAGGAGGCTCTGAGCGTTCCTGGAGTCACAAAACCCAATTTTATAGCCTCACCCTTCCCCGTGTCACCCCCACTCACCGATCTCCAGGAGCTCCAGGCGTGGGCTTCGTATCTGGTGGCCATCTTCCCCGAATTCTACACGTATATTTTCATCCAAGGATCAACAAATAGAAGTTTTGAACCTTCTTTATACACATGAGTTTTATTCAGATGTTTACCTGCCTTTTTATGAGTGCTTTGGCATCTGTTTCATACACTATTGAAATGTCTTGCTACTGAAGTTATAATTACATGGATGCATTCTAGCTTAAGGCCAGATTCTTTTGACACTAAATGTATTTACAATGTCATTGAACAGGAAAGATCAGTAACGTTTTTGACAAAGAGCCAGAAATAATTTGCATCCTAGAACCAAATTGGGATTTCTATCTTGTACTCCTCTCTAATTGACCAAGTAATGTGAACATCTGTTTTCAAGGACAAAGCATGTATCATAATTACTTAATTCATAATTTAGTGTATAAAATAGAAATATAGCAATAGGTAAGTAAGCAATCAGTTCCTAAGGAAAATGTAGCTAGCATCTTAAAATCCAATGATCAGTAACTTTCTACTCATGTTTTTGAATCATCTGTACTGTGCTTCACCCATGTGCCCTCTTCCAGCACCCCTGAAAGTACAGATGTTTGAAAGTTAAGCGACTCAGAAGAAACCAAAATTAAAATTGATTTATATCAGGAGTAGTTGACAGTCTGAGGCTTGATAGTCTATAAAAACTTGGAGTTTCTTCTCTTTTTATTTGGCCTTAGGGCATAAATTATTGATTGAGCTGACAAGTTCAAGCTGATGTACTATAAGAGCATTTTTATAAATCATATTTAATTTGCTTATCTAGTCAATAACCACAGTATTAAATAGAAAAAAAAATCACTTTGAAAATATCCAAACCCAAGTTACAATAGGTTGAAAATTTATTAATCCAATTGCAATTCCACTAAATAATAATTAGGATACTAAAGACTAAATGGAATGCTTACAAGAGAATATGAATTGGGGCTGAGCCCCGGTGGTGTAGTGCTTGTGCGCGGGACTGCAGCCCACTGGGATGGAGGTTCAATTCCAGCAGCGGCTCCACAGGAGGAAAGGCTGGACCTCCTACTCCCACCACCAGGGGGCAGTGATGCCCAAAAAACAAACAAAAAACAAAATAAAACAAAACAAAAGAGAATACGAATTTTCTTGACAAGGCCAACAATGGATGTACCCTTGCATTTCCACCTGGTCATCCTGGCAAGGTTGAATGGTAAAATTTAGATGAAAATGAAATCAGACCCTAAAACTTCTAAAACCAGGAGAGGAAGAGGTTCCAGAAAAGAAAATCTTGTAATTATTAAAAACAAAGTGGCCCTGGTGGCGTAGTGGTTGCATACGGGGTTGCTAAACAAAAGGCCAGCAGTTCAAAACCACCTGCTGCTTTTCAGGAAGAAGACAGACTTTCTGTTTCCATAAAATGCTACAGTATCGCAAACCCACAGAGGCAGTTCTCCTCGGTCGCATAGGGTCAGTAAAAGTCAGAGTGGACTTGATGGAAATGAGTTTGGAAATCTTTAAAGACATCATGATGATGTTAGTACATACATATTTTTAAGGACTGGTTGCAGATATTTCTTTCCTTAATGCCTGATTCTGGGAGGATCTATGATTACCAGTTAATTATAATTTAGATTCTAGATTTTATTTATTTATTTATTTATTTTTGGCATCACTGCCCTCTGGTGGTGGGAGTAGGAGACCCTGCCTTGCGGCTGCATTTGAACCTCCACCCACTGGGCCGCAGTCCCGTTCACAACCACTATGCCACTGGGGCTCAGCCCGAGACTCTAGATTCTAAAGAGCATCAAGTTGCTCATAATTGTTTTCATAAGTGTTTCCCATATAATTTTGGAATATTTTTTAGAATTCACTAATAAGTGAGCATAGTTGATTTCACTGTTAAAAGTACTCTCCAGTTAATATAATTAAAATGTTTGCTATTACAATGAGGGATAACATTTCCATTTACATAATTTTTATTTTATTAATATCAAGTAAAATGCAGATTGTTAGTAATATTTAACCTAGCTATCATCTTGCTTTGTAAATTAAAAATGTCACTGAAACAATCTCTACACTACCAAAGTTCTACTTCTGAAATGTATATTTGAATTTTACTTACTTCTGCTTGCATACTGAGAATTGCAGGTAAAACATCTGTGAATTTCCGAAACCACAAATAAGAAATTGGCACAGTCTTGCAGAAAATTACTTTCAGTAGGTTGTTGATTTTTAAAGATACACCATCTTTAAACCTTTCTTTTCCCAGCATATACTTTATTTTGCATGAGCACAGCTTCCCCCCTTGCATTTTCTTCTATTTCTATATACATTGAAATGCAAATTTTGAAATACTGTATTGAAACCCCAGGAGAGTGAAACCTCAAAAGATTCTAATAAACAAAAGATAATAAATGAAGCATAATTTTCAGGGCTAACATTACTGACATGACTTAGAATGCTATTTCCTTTGTTTTCTGGAAGGTTCATGTTATTGTTTACTGATAAGTCCTAATGACATAGTGGTTATATTTGACCTGCTGACTGTCAGACCAGTGATTCAAGACCACTAGCCTCTACAAATGAGAAAAGCTAGGCTTTATATTCCCATAAAGACTTAGTCTCAGGAAGCCAGGGGAAATTCTATCTGCTCTGACGGTTGGCTATCAGTCAGAATTGGACAAGCATATAAACAGTTATGTGCATTTATTTTGGTACTACTTAGCCATCATTTTTATTTTTCTAACTTTTTTTTCCTTCTCTAGTTGTGTCCTTTATTGTTGTTGTAGTTTGGCGCTTTTGAGTCAGTTCCGATTCACCGTGACCCTTTGTACGGCAGAAGCGAGCATGGCTCAGTGCTGCACCATGCTCACAAGTGTTCTGCTAGAACCCATTGCTACAGCCATGATGCTAGCTATCTTTCGCCTGCCATTCTGTTTTATCAAGCATATGTTTTGTTATTATATTTCATTATCATTTAAAAATGGAAATTGGGGGTTAAAATAATGTAATTCTTTAAGGGTACATAAAACATTCCCCAAATGTCTTATGTATAAACATTTCTAAGTGTTAAACCGTGGTGTACGACTAAGGAGCTCTGGTGCCGGTTAGGGCTACTCATTGGACTGCTAATCTCAAAGTCACCCGCCATTCTAATGGCGACTGATGAGGCTTTCTACTCCGGGGTCCAGGGTATTTGGAGAATTAGTCTCAAGACGCACAGGGACGATTCTATCGAGTTCGATAGGCTTGCTGTTTGTGAGAATTGGCAGTGAGTTTGTCATTGAGTTTGGTACATTAAAGAACTTTGTAAATTTTGACATACCCACGCCCTTGCGCTTTTAGTTTTAAATATTTTAGCAACCATTTTGGCAAAGTATTATGGACTCAATTTTGACTCATTGTGCTCGACATATGTTGAATCCAGCACTGCCTTCATCACCCTCCCCTCACAATCGCTCCTGTGATTGCAGTCTGCCGTCCATTTGAGACCATGACCATCTAGTTACAGATGGAATAAGGCAATCAATTATGGAAATAAAAATCATTCCAATTGGTTGACATAAATTGTAGGCAACTGAAGGATAAAGATGTATCTTTCTTTTTTTCTATTATATTTTTACTCTTAATACTCTGGCTTGTTGTAATGAGGACATAGTAAAGATGGACAGAAAAACACACAACATAAAAGAACTTGATCTTTTTCTGTCAGTTCTTTCAAATAGAGTTTAAAGAAGTCAGAAGTTAAAAACTATGCATTTTTTTCAAGACCTATTCAAAGATTTAAAAAAAAATATCATATAGGCGGGAAAACATCAAGAGAAAGATGAAAAGCTCTAGGCAGTGCTTCTTCTACCTTTTTGCTTGTCATTTGTATCAGCTAGCAAGCAAGATTCTTCATCTTCATTTTTATATGCTGTGCTTTGAAAACAAACTGAGCTGTAAATTAACCACAATTTCCTAGAAAATCTTTTTGTTTTTGAGGGGGAGGGGAGCAAGTTTAAACTAGGAGCCTGGATGAAGGTATTCTACCAAACCCTCTCTCTAACTAGTGATGTGTGAAGGGGAAAATTATACATTCAAAGTGAAACAGGTCTATAATATCAGTAGCAACAAGAACAATAACAAATCACCGGAGTTGGATTTGAATGTATCCTTTCCCATGGTTCTTCATTTTCACAAACAGTATGGCCTTTGGAATGTCCAAAACAACTAAATGTGTGAATGCAGTAAATTATGCTGTTCTTATTTGTTGTCGTTATTTTTACATAAAGTAGGCACTGATGCTAAGGATGATATTGAGTACTGGTGGCACTAATGGTCAAGCTTTCAGGTGATTGCTGAAACACTGGTGACTTGAACCCACTTCAACTCTGCTGGGTAAGGCAGAAAGACTTCGAAATCATTTCTGCTCTGCCACACAGGTTGCCACAAGATGAAATTCACTCAATGAAAACTTAGTAAAAACAAAGCATTGGTGCTAATTTTTTTCACTCTTCATTGTATTCCCAGAAATTAGAAGTGCGAGGCAAATAAAATGTACTCAAATATTTGTTGAAAGAATTAATGAGTGAATTCAGGTCAATGGACTTTTTGCCTTCTTGAGTTCCTACCCTGTTTATTCTGCCTACTTTCTTGTACTGACACAGCAGGCAGAGTGAACCATATCTTGTGTTTTCCAGAGAACGGGATGGAGGTCTTCTTCAGGTTTTGTCAGCCAGTCCTTCACGGGAGAGAATCCAAAATTGGGCTTTTATGTACTTTTATGTATTCTAAATCTTGACCAGCTTCATCACTGCAGAATCGAGTAATGAACAGGAAACAGGAAGACCTAAATTCAAAGTCAACTGTGACATTGATTAGCTGTATGTTGTTGAAGAACTTGCTTCATGTCTCTGGGTGTTCATTTTTCCAGTTTTAAAATGAGGAAATTGGATGCTGGGCTCTCAGAGTCTCCTACCTTCAAATTGCATTCAATTTTTACTCATAACTTTGAAAATTATGTAGAACTGCTGTCAAAGATTGTACAGACTATTAGCTAATAAAGGTATTAAGCCACCCTCCCCCCCAATGAGGGTAAGATTAGTCCAACCTCTGATTTTCATCAGAGACACTGAGTTTCAAAGCATAGCTGCATAAATCTGGAGAAAATTTTAGTTATACATGTGAAAGCCAAGCCCTGGCAAAGAGCTTCATACATAGTATTAGGGAAATCTTTCTATTTTTTATACCATTTTCCAAAACCTGATGTTTATGATAGTTCTCATAAGCTATAATCTGATTAGATCATGAAACACATAAATATATAGGCATGCACACAACACACGTACACCCAAACCAACTTATGTGACCACTTAAGGTGGTAGCATATTATCAAGAACCAATGGTACTGAAGGGAGAAGTACAAGCTGTATTGGAGGCTCCAGGAATTGATGGAATATCAATTGAAATGTTTCCGTGAACTCTCAGAACACTGGAGGTACACACTTATCTAGGCTAAAAACAATTGGAATACAGCTACTGCTGTCATAGGATGGGTTCCCTAGAGAAGCAAAGCAAATGACATGCATATGCATGCATATGCAAATTTATATCAAGGAAATGGCTCACACAATGTTAGAAGTTGGCCATTCTATACCAGACAAGTCCTAAGTTCATGAATCATTAAGCCTGAACCTTATCCTCTCTCAAGTAGCTTCATGGACTGATGAACCTCTGAAAAAGATGAGTTTAAGATCAATGGATGAGGCTTGTGCCTGGAGAAGGGAATCAATATAAAATGGGAAGATCAGATGGTAGAGTGCCAAGATTGCCTGAAAATATTGCAGATCTTTGGCTCAAGTCCAAAAACCCAGATGTCAGTTAGTCAGATGTAGACTACCAGAGTCTGCAAAAGCAAGCAAGCTTTTCCTCAGCATATCCTTATATAGGAAGTTGGCCACATCTTTACCTGTGACTGTTACCTGTGTAAGAGTTTTGTATGCCTCCGTAATCTTCTGACAACTGCTTAGCTGCTCATCGCAGATCTTATTGAGTTGATAGATTGTGATTAAATACATACTGATAAAATAGTCAAAGGATCTGAACTATATGAAGACTTACATGGCATCAGGACCAGATGACGACTCATTAACAACCTGTGATGTGCAGCTAACAGAACCTTGGTTCTAAGAAGACTTGAAATACTTCTTGAAGTAGTCTTTAAAATGGACATGCATTCTACCTCAGCACAAAGAGCACACAATCCCCACATTTCATTCAATAAGCAACCTCAGAATAAAAAAAAATGGGGACCTTGAGGACACGGAGGAGGGTTGTGAGCACAGGCCTCCCAGGTCGGCCTGTGCCCAGCCGTGTCTGGTGGCTTTGAGAAGCGGAAACGGCATTGTAGACTTCAAAAACACAGCAGTGTCATTCAAGGATGTGACTGTGGACTTCACCAGGAGGAGTGGCTGCAACTGGACCCTGGTCAGAAGGCCCTCTACCGGGATATGATGTTGGAAAACTATTGTCATCTCATTTCTGTGGCTCTGAAGCCCAAGCAGCTTAGATCAGGTCTCATTTGACATTGTCAGGGTTTCACATGACTAAACCCAACATGATTCACAAGTCAGGACACAGAGAAGAGCTATGGACAACAGAAAGAGATTATCCAAGTTGGATCTAACTCCGTGACACAACCTTGCTTTTTAAAAGTGAAGAGGACTTGCATCACTTACTGATGAAAACTATAGCCTTACGAATGGATGACGTCTCATTGTAAAGGGTACAGAAATCCTCACAAGTAGGCCCAGAAAAATAATGATAAACAGGGAAAAGAGTGACGTTGTCAAATATTTCATTTTGAATCCATAATCATGAAAGCAAGTCAAGAATTCAGATGCAAAAAAAAAAAAAAGAATTCAGATGCTTCGCATTGTGTCAATCTGCTGCAAAAGATACCATTTGGAGGGCTAACGTGTACCTTACCCAATTCTAACACCAGTCATCTCTCCCACAGCTTGTTCTACTTTCCTTCTGAGTGATAATCAATTCCAATGATTATACAGAACTCATAGACAATACTAATCACGATTAAAAGGCTTATTAGGAAAGTAACGGGTTATATAATTCAGGATGAGAACTTAATCAGGGGGCTGAGCCCTGGTGTAGAGGGTGAGTGCGGGACTGCGGCCCACTGTCTTGGAGGTTCAAATCTAGCAGCAGCTCTCTAGGAGCAAGTTTGGGCTTCCCACTCCCACCAGAGGGCTGTGATCTCCTGCCCTCCCAAAAAGAGAGAACTTACTCAGATACAGTCATTCAATCAAGACAACTTCTTGGTCATTCTTGGAGCCACACCTCTAGCTTTTTGCCTGGTCTCTCCCTAGGTCTTCCCCAGTTAGCCAAATGTTACAAAGCTTTCTTAGTTCCACTGATAAGTAACGAAAAGCTTCCTACTCCATCGGAAAGCCTCTTGTCTGAAGTTCTACAGCTTTCACACTCTTTGGGCAGGGAAGCCCACAGCTCAGTCTTATGCTGGTCTTTGGTTCTGTTATCATTATTTTACTGCTAGTACTTTCTGCCACTTTTCTGCATTGGAGGATGATGAAACTACCAATCCCCATATTAGACTTCAGTATACCTTAGTTATGTCATAACCACCCATACAAAACATGTTTCTTATTTGCAAGCTATCTAGGCCCTTGTGTGGATCATAAGCACCTTATGTTTGCATATTCCTTCTCAGTAATTTGATGGGAGTTACAAATACTACAATCTGTAGGGTCAGGCAAAGTACTTCACTGCACCATTGGATGTTTATATGAACTCTGACAGGATCCTAGTGAGTATGATATACAAGGGTTCTCAGAAGAAACATGCTAATGCAGACATCCAGAGGAATCTTGTAGGTACTAACAAATTGTAAACACAAACATAATTTCTCATCATTATGGAGTCTTAGAACAAAGTGGAGATTAGAAAAATAAGAATATACTGCTCAGAAATAAAACAATCCAATTAAGTTCCATGTAACGTTATTGTAATGCTATATTTACTGCGCCAGTCAAACACCTTGACTGTCACAAGCAACAAACCTTTCATATGTAAACATATGTATGCTTGGGTATTTCAAAAGAGCAAAACACATATAATGATTACCTCAGGGATTTGTGGGAGGTTTTTTTTTCTTTCATTTTTGCTATACTCTACTGGTTTCAGTGAAGACGTTAATACAGAAATTTTATTTTCAAGAGTCCTTATTACATTAACTTAGAAATCACGTTGAAAACAAATTTAGTAGCTTTAAAATTTTTTCCACTTGAAAAAAAAATTAAAAAATGAAATTACCGGGCTGAGCCCCGGTGGCGTAGTGGTTGTGTGCGGGACTGTGGCCCGCTGGGATGGAGGTTCAATTCTAGCAGTGGGGCTGGGCCTCCTACTCCCACCACCAGAGAGCAGGGATGCCCCCCCCCAAAAAAAAATGAAATTTCCAAAGCCTTCCTTTTACTTGGATACATGATGAGTGTCCATGGAAGCAGAGTCAAGGAATCCAGTGGTATATTGTATTGGGCAAATGCCCTGCAAAAGAAAATTTGAAATTGTTCAGAAGTAATAATGTCAATTAAGGAGTAATACTCACCTGGCCAGATCCATGGTATTTTTAATTGCTTCATATTCACGAGAAAACCAGCCAATGAATAGAGAAGATTGAAGAATAATCTATGCATTTGAATTATAGTGTTGTTGAAGAAAATTAAGAATATCATCAGATTCTAGAAGCACAAACACATCTGTATTGGAAGAAGTACAGCCAGAATGCTTTTTAGAAAGGAAGAAGGAGGGACTTTAGCTCACAGAGTTTGGACATACTGTCAGCAGGCACCATCTCCTGGTGAATGTGGTTCTTGGTGAAGCGCATCGGTGGCAAAGCAGGCTAGACTCAATAAGAGAGATTGCTGCAGTGCCAGATTCATAGGCATGGCTGTGCGCACAGCACAGGTCCAGGCATGGTGTTATTGTGTTTTCTGTATTCTAGACTAGCACTGTAAATTGGAACCTGCTTGACAGTGTCTGACTGCGACAAAAGCAACAGCAGATTATGCGACATTGTATGCAATTCAAAATTGTTAGAAGATCTATATTTAGTCTTTAAGATGTTTCACCTTTGTACTTTGTCCAGATGATCTGATGCTATTGAAAGTTGTTAACATGAGTCTCTTTTGGTGAGAAAAAGGTCACGACCTTTTGTGATTCTTCTTTGCATCCACTCTAGCCTTGTTTTTCTTTTATTCCCCCCTAGTCTTTTTCTTAGATTGCCTGTCTTGGTCCTAGACTGGGGACTGCAGACATGCAACCTTCCAACCAGACAAGAAGATACAGCTGTTTTAATAATATTTTCCTAGGGAGAGATGGTGAGGTTAGGAAGGGTGCTAGTGTCATGTTTCCTGACCCATATAAAGCCACCATGATATCATCTTGAAAACACAGGGGGATTAAGGTTGTGGAATGAGTAAATATTCCGAGCTTAAAATGCTTAGAGGAGTTACTTGATCTAGATTTCTGACACCATAAACCAGCAAGTTTCAAAAATTTTTGTCCTCTATCTTACACTGTATGGACTCAAGAGAAAGATAGGTCATATGAGTATACATACATTAGCTAGTATGTGCACAACCCCTTATATTAATACACCATCATTTAATTGTGCCATCCTACAGTGAAGTGAGACAGGGGATTCTAGGTCACGCAATTGGAATGGTGGTTTCATTATCTCCTTATAAGCTTTCTTAGCCCTCAAAGGAGCTTTTCTGAGAACTCCGGGAAGTCGAATCTCATACTGAGTACTTCTTCATTTCAAGTAGAAACTGAACATCAGAAAATTTCTTTCATTCATTAATCCATATATCTTGATCACTTCCACTGGAGTCAGCCTGAGGTTTGGGAACATACAGAAAGTCTCGCTCACAGTCTAATGAAAGAGATTCATGTTATGAAGTATTGGCAAAAATGAAGTTATATAGATATTCCTTTATGACTGAATCAAATTAGCAATATAAATATTATACATAGGCCATTTGCATATTATTTTAGAAGATTTTCATGTCCTTTTCCTGAGGAATTGCTGGTGGTTTCAAGCCACTTGTTTTCTAGTTAATAGCTGAAGGTCATAAACATTTGCAACATGAGAACTCCTTTTCATATTTATGCAATTTGTGCATTATTATTAGCTTCCAAAGAACTGCTTTGGATTCTTATTATAGCTATATGTCAGACAGACTGAATCATCATTTGCAAATAACCAATAAGATAACATGTTTAAATGGCAAATATCCTATCTCTAGATTTTGGATACAAATATATTCCAGATTTTATTTCATTCTATTTAAGACATTATACTCACTTCTTTATTCTCTAGTCTGAGAAAAAGGATCAAAATATAATTCTGCAAGAGTATCTGTGGGCAAACTTGGCTGAACACTGACACCAGATTAGTTTTATGAAGTGATTTGGGTGAATTTCCTCTGTAACAAAATGCCTTGATTAATTATCAGGTTTAGGTTAATTTAAGTCAGTTACACACCAGGTCATGGTGTGTGAGGTTCTTGGGAGGCGAAATGGGACCCAAGATATTCTAAAAGGGAAACTCTCCCTCCATACCAGAGCAAGCAACAGAAAATATTCTCCTCTCCTCCCCTAATGATTTCATGTCCTCACCCCCAGTTCATAATGTCATTGCTCTTAGTGCACTTCAAATGACGGTAGTATCTTTAGGAGAGTTTATGTGTGTATAGTTCTTTGTCACTTCTCGCTATGTATACAGTAACAGATTATACCTGTCAGATGTAGTATTACAGAGTATAGTAAGTTGGTAGACATCTGTTAATTTTGTCTTTACTATTCTCTTCCTTTATTTACTAGTGGAGGAATATACTCTCTCTGTTTCCATAATGGTGATTTGTTCTCTCAGTCCCATGTTCTGGTTTCATGCTGTCCAATCAGTATGTCATATTCATGTGATTACTATAATTTATCTAGGCATGGGCTTCGCAGGACGGTTTTTCAGAGTCATTTTATTTTGATTGATATATGGATGTATGGAAGAAAGGATTTGCCTTCTCAGGTCAAGAATGCTAAAAATCCATAGAATCCCAGAGCTTCCACAATTATGAAGAGTTTCACTAATGCCTTCAGATGCAGGACCTGGCACCTAAGGAAATAGCATGTTGTATTCAAGATCACATTGCTACCTGCCATTGGCCCTGAGTATAAAGCATAGATTCTAGACCTTACAGACCAGCGAATAGCCATGCATGAAAATAATTCAAGATAATTTCTCAGGGTCAAGCAGAGCTTGAATTCACAAATATACAGCATTTTAATTCACCAAGTTTTCTGTCACAAGGTATTATACATCCTCCTACGATTCCTGTTAGGTGAGGAAATTTGGATCCCTGACATATTAAATGTTACTGAATAGACTGTAAATGAAGCTCATGCTTAATTTATGTCTTTAATGTTGCTGTAGCTAGGTTCCAAATGTATTCTGCTTTCTCCTCTTCCCTGCTGCCATGGAAATTGCTGCTTTCAATTCTCTGATAACTGAGTTTTTCCCTATAATGAACTAACAAATATCTTCATTAGTGTTTCTCATTTCCACTTCCAGTTTGCTCAGAATTAAGCAATGCAATGCTTCTGAGGATACGCTTTTTAAGCTTCTAAATAGAGACATAAAGGAATCAAATACTCATTTCCCTCTGGATTATCTGATTACATAGGAATGAATGCAGCCAACTCTCAATTATCCATTCTAATGGGGGTGGAGGGGGCAGGGGTGTCTGGTGAAAATGAAATCCATAGAGTTCAGAAGGCTTTTGTTGGATTGTTTCAACCTTTCTACCCTGCAAGCATTTGACAAGCATTACTAACAAGCAACAACATTGACTGGCTGAGATTTCCTCTTCTCGCTATACTTTCCAACCTGGGCTAATGAGCAAGCAAATCACAAACAGGTGGAAGAGGAAAAAGCAAGATGCAAGCCTAATCCGTCACTGCAGTACCATCCTGGAGTAACTGAGAGCTTGTGGTACATGTGCAAGTTGCACTTAAAGATCTCTTAGAAAGATTTACACCCAAAGTGGTAGGGTAGGAGGCAGAGTGGGGATAAAAAAAGAACGCTTAAGATTCTTCTTTCAACTAGAAAATCTCTCTCATTACATGACAAACACATTCTGTGGAATTGGCCACATTTAAAAATCACTGCTTAATGTCATGTAATTTAACTCCCTGTGCTGTCTGATGAGAAGGTTTGGACTGTTTCTTGGTTTTAAGTCATTTTTTTTCCTGTTTTAAATCTTGCTTCCAAAAATGTTTTAGTTTTCAACTTAAGAAATGTGAACTCTAAATTTACTTTTATGTTGAAACTTTATATTTTTCCTCTTGGCCTCTTGACAAGAATTTTTAATATTGCCTCAACAATTTAATAATCATATTTCAAGCTTAATCCTCATGAACAGAAAGAGTTAGTTCATTTATTATTTAAATTTAGATTTGCTTATTCCACAAATACTGTGGTAAGTTCCAATGAGAGAGAGAAACCTGATTAAGAAGGATGGTGAAAATTGACAAAAGCTATAGAAGTGAATAAATAGTAAGAAAAAAAAGGTTGCTGCTGATCAATAAGTGTTGAATGAAGAACTCTAATAGCCCTTATGCTATTATGCTTTCACATGATATACTTGCTAGAATCCTACTCAATTGTTTGCCTGAATTGTTTCACTTAATTTTTATAAAAACCCAAAGAGTACATACCAGTTTGTTCTTCATTTTATAGAGAAAAGAATTGAAAAATTGAGAGCTAAAGCAACTTGCCTAAGAATGTTTAGGTAGTAAATTAGCTGTTCTAATTTTCAAATTAAGAGCTCCAAATTTTTATGCTGTTTTGTGTCCTCTTCAAATAGTATGAGGAAAATAGGAAGTGCAAGATGGAAATAAAACTTTTAGAATTTTAGCATTTTTTTCCATATAGATGAAAGCCAACTGTTTTCTAAAACTTTTAAGAGTCAATGACAAGGATGAACATAAAGTGACAAAAGAAAGAGAGGGGCAAGATCCTTGTTAAAGACAAAAGAAAAATCAACAGGGTAAATACAGAGATTTGTCCCAACCAAATGAGTACCTACTTCAGGCTTATGTATAGAAAGATAGGAAAACTTTTTAAGAAGTAGAGAGAGATGAGAATACTTTAATGTAATTCTGTTTTCTACATTTAGTAAAATACAACAAAGCTATGTGGTCCATGGGGTATTCTAATATAGATTTGCTTTCTTTAATGCCTCAACTAAATGGCCATGGAGTTGACTGGTATATGGTTTCAACTGTCTTTCTTGAAGATGCAGATATGCTCTGCGCAGACCTCTGGTGTAAAGTAGAGATTGTTTCACTGTCTCCATTGAAATGAAGTTATATGTAGCAGTGATGGCTTCATTGAATGGATGGATTCCATTTTCCTATTTCTTCTTTTCATCTTCTAAACTACCTTATGGCCAAGGACTCTATTTCTTACTTCCTGAGTTTAAAAGATCTCAGAGATTTTTATGGGGAATATTAAAAAAAATGTTTCCCTTTTGGAGTTAACAAATTAACAAATAAAGACATCGATGTCCTTTTCTTTTTCATGAAACCACAATTAAAACTATAAGGCAAGAACAACAAAGCTTGGTTTTGGTTTTGTTGAAAACTGGAAAAATTGTAAAATTAAAAATGCATAACACAAACAAAAATAGCTATGAAAAAATACGAACTTAAAAGAATGGTGAATATTCAGATCTCAATGCTCCCCAAGCAATCTGATTTCACTGTAGATACTTGTGATAATTTTGGTCAACTTGGCCAGGTTGACAGTAAAGGCCTCCGACATAATGTATTTGAACACAATGCACCAACTAACTCCATGACGAGATCATTCATGAGGCAACCCTCTACTCAGGTCACAGATCAGATGGGATCTCCTCAGTCAGGGGTGTTGCCTACTTGCTGTGCAAGCAGACGCTGTGGATGGAGAGCTTCAATTTTTCTTGCTGGCTTCGGTCTCACATCTGTGGTTTTGATCTGGGGCCTTTTGTGTTGTCTGCCAATCTTGGGAGCCATCAGATTCTGTTCAAACTGGATTTCTTTAAGTCTGCTCTCTATTGACTTGATCTCCTAAAATGCACCTGCCTGGTTTTCTCACTTTGTCTTCTTGATTCCTGGTCTATCATCCCTGGAAGCTGCACAGTTGAGAAAGATCCTCGATCTTACATCTGACCGAGAGATGGACTAGTACTGTCCTCTACTTACCCACTTCAATAATTGTGTGAGCCATTTTTCTTTATGTAAATGTATCCATTTATAGACCTACATAAGAGTCATTGGTTTTATTTCTCTAGAAAATCTAGCTGAATATAATACCCAGAAGGATTCAGGGACTGGTGATGCTAAATATAGAGTAGAAGATGGAGTGAGGTGAAATTATTTTATACTGTATGTAAGAAACATCACATCTTCTCCCTTATACATAATTACTCCTACCTCAAATAGTCAGGAAACATACTGAACACCGAAGTATACAAATACTTTATCCTTCCAAAAAACTGAACCCACAGAAGAGACTACTTACCTAATCTGAAGACACTAGGCTCAGAGAATAATATAGGTGAGGTTCCAGGCTAAAATCAGTTTTCATAGTATTCTAATGGAGTAGTTATCTTGCAAATCAATTTTCTTTTATGTACCTCTTGAATATAGACATACTCAAACATACAACCTAACATCCTAAAAGTCACCATCTTGATCTTTCCAGGCAGGAGATGACAATATTATCTTCTGGAGAAATTTTCCCATGGCTGGGGAATGCCCACAGATGCTGCCTTGAGATTTCCACTAAAAAACCGAGCATGTGAACACTGAAAGTCCATCTATCCAAAATGTCCTCAATATTTCTCACACTTAAACTGGCATTGAGATGATTGTAATTCATAGCAACTTTATATAGGGTTTCTGTATGTGGCAGATTACATAATCTGGTATCAATTTGAGTGGATTATGAATGAAAGGGTGGAGTCTAGTCTGTCAATCAGATCATAATCAATGAGACCTCTGTATGCACATGACCTTCTTCTGAGAATTCTGGGAAATCTTATCTTCCTTCTTGGAGGAAGGAGGCACTATCCTTCTCTCTGTTCACTCAGTTGGAGTAGCCCTATTGACAAGACACATTGCACCATGTCCTGGGAGCTGGAGAAGTCACATGGACCTACCCTGATGTAATCAGATCTCTGGAGCTGAAGAAACCATGTGGAGATCCCAGCCATTGCTGAGATGCTTACAACACCACTGGATCCAGCAGATGTCCAACACACTGGCCTGTGATCTTCCCGTGTTCAGCATCATTGCATGTGTATTTTGAGTCTGAAGAGGACCTTATAGATTGGTCTTGGATATCTTGGCTAATATCAAATTTATGAACTGGATCTGGACTGGTTTAGGATGTTTTGTCAATATTCAATTGCTCTTGTATATAAAGCTCTTTCTTAAACACATATGAGTGTCTATGATTTTTTTTCTTCTGGTCTATCCAGACTAACACACCGTATATCTGTACAGGAGCAGATAGCTCCATCTTTCACCTGTAGATTGCTGGTGACACTGAACTGCTGGCCTTTCAGTTAGCAGCCAATCCCTAATCCACAGCTTCACCAAGGCTGCTTACTATACATGAGTTCTTGTTAGATATGAAGTTAGTTCCAATTAATAGCGATTCCTTGTATGAAATAACTCAATCCCTTCATGCACTGTCCCATCCTAGCAATTGTTATGTTTGATACAGTTATTGCAGTCATTTTATCCATGTGCTTTTCACTGAAACTTTATTTGACCAGGTCTGAGGCCCCTTTCCAGGGACTGGTCTTTGCTGATAGCATAGCCAAAATACCACCCAAGTTACTAGGAAACATTCTAGCTGTACTTCCTCCAAGACAGATCTGTTGTTTTATCTGTCAGTCCATTCTATTTTCTGTATTCTTTGCTAACATCATTTTTCAAATGCTTCAGTCCTTCTGCAGTATCTCTGATCCATTTCACATGTGTACACCATTACTCAAAATACCATGGCATAGGTCAGACAAATCTTTATACTCAAGATGACATCTTTGCTCTTTCATATATTGTAGCAGTCACGTGCTTATGTTAATTTTATGATTGAAATGTAGGGGTGGAGTCTAGCCTGTTAATCTGGAGATAGCCATTGAGTAGCCTATAAGGCCTCTATGTGGGCATGGCTTTCTCCTGAGACTTCTGGGAAATCTCATGATATTTCCCTCAAGAAGATAAGGAGCTATCTTCCCCAGTGGTTGGGAGTTAGTCTCAGAGAAGAGTCATGACAAGACAAGATGCCAGCATCTGAGAAGCTGGAGGAGCTGGCAGAGAGGCCACATGGCTTTAGCCCTGATGGAGCCAGACCTCTGAAGCTGGGGTGGTCACATAGTGACCTCTGCCAGCAGTGAGTTGCTTCTGCTGTTGATCTGTTTTGATGCCTTCAGAGACCTAATTCAATGTTTTTGTGTAAACAGTAGTTTAGATAAGGATATAGATAAGCTTAATAAGTATTGACCTTGACTTTTTTAAGAATTAAGTTTGATTTCTGACTATGCTGTTTATACTGATTTCTTATGCTGGTATTGTAAATATAAGGATGCATAGAAATGTTTATTGGGAAGCATGAAAAGAGTTTGCAAATCCAGTTACTTCAAGCCAAGCATTGTCCTTTAGAGGGTTTAGGACTTAGAGTCAAAGACATCTCTGAAGAGATTAACCCCACCTGTGCTTAGATGGGGTTAGACCACACCTGGAAAGACTTCTCTGAAGAAATTAGTCCCATCCAGTATTTTGGAGTACTCAAGATTCTTGTATTCTAAGAGAAGATCAAACTGACTGATAAAGAAGGAGAGAATCTATTTCCTTGGAAAATGCTGACTAGTGATTGTCTTCAGAAGTGAAGGGATTTGGAATCATGAAGATAACTCCTCTCTGGGTCTGAATGTTAAAGGAAACTTGTGGCAGGCTGAAATGCTTGTTAGGTGACCACCCAGATTGACTGCTTTTTGGTGAAAGCAGGAGAAATGTGGCAATGAAGAGCTGGGTTGACTTTGGCCACTGATACCCGTGGACTTGATTCACAGGGGCAATAGATAAGACAAGAGCGGGTTGACTGGTCTGAAGTTCATGACCTAGCATAAGAGAGCTAGGCATGTTGAGAATTTGTTGGGACCTTGGTCTAAACAGAAGGCACCAATGGCTACCGTGGTGAGGCTAAGTGAAACAGCCCACATTGAGTTGACCAGAGGAAAAGAAGCGATTTAAGTCTGTGAACTGGAGTATATCGTTGCTGACTCTATGGATGGCTTGTCCTGATTAAACTTTGCTAATGGGCACACACTTCACGAGTTTCCAACTGGAATGAAGATTCTTCATGTTGAAAGATATGATTGTTTCCTTAGAGCACTGGGTTGGTGTAAGTGGGCAATATAGAAATTAGATACCCAAAATGGGGGAATGAAATCATGAGGTGGTTGGCTTGTAAAATCTTATAGGTGGTAGAATATATATTCATAGGATTATAGGATCAAGGTGTAGATATTTTGTAACTACAATTGTAAGGCACAGGATATCTTTTGTTCATTTATAGAATGTTATTTTTAAATGATGGTGACACATGTTGAATTGTATGCATTTTAGTTTTATCCTGTTAGGTATAGATATGATTTTGTTTATTTGAAGGTTACTTATGGTTACAGATTTATGTGAAAGTATAAAATTAATTTTATGATTGAAATGTAGGGGTGGAGTCTAGCCTGTTAATCTGGAGATAGCCATTGAATAGCTAATGAGGCCTCTATGTGGACATGGCTTTCTCCTGAGACTTCTGGGAAATCTCGTGATATTTCCCTCGTGAAGATGAGGAGCTATCTTCCCCAATGGTTGGGAGTTAGTCTCAGAGAGGATGAGTCACGGACAATACAAGATGGCAGCATCTGAGAAGCTGGAGGAGCTGGCGGAGAGACCACACAGCTTTAGGCCTGATGGAGCCAGACCTCTGAAGCTGGGGGGGCCGCATTGAGACTTCTGCCAGGGATGAGTTGCTTCTGCTATTGACAGACCCTGAGCCCTGGAAGCGAGCAGTCATGTGGAGACCCCTGCCAGCACCAGGATTCTGCACCCACTGACATGTGACTTTGTGAGTCAGAAGGAGACTTTATAGATTGATTTTGGGCATATAGGTTAATATCAGACTTATGACTTTGAACTGGATTGGGCTTAATGTCCTGTTCCTCTTGTATATAAACCTTTTCCTTATATCTATACGCGTGTCTATGAAATTTGTTCCTCTAGCCTACCCAGACATATCAATGAGGTCATGTGCAACATTTTTGATAATAAAATGCACTGATTTCTTGACTGCTGTTCTCATGAGTATTGAATGTGGTACATAGGACAATGACAATTTAATATTGTCTGTGTTTACTGTGCTGTTACTTAATGGACTTTTGTTGTTTTCCTACAGAGTCATTAAGTTAGTTCCCACTCCTGGTGTCCCCACAAGAGAATCAACCTGAGTCCTGTGCTGTTCTCACAATTGCTGTTTAGCTGGTTAGTTCCCACTCCTGGTGTCCCCACAAGAGAATCAACCTGAGTCCTGTGCTGTTCTCACAATTGCTGTTTAGCTGGAGTCTGCTGTTGCAACTGCTGTGTCCATCCACCTCATCAAGCCAACAGGATAAAGTCAGTGATGAAGGTTGCCCAGCCAGTAATTAAGAATATGTAAAACAAAGTCCAAGTAAAATGGCAGGGATAAAAGTAACAAAAAGTTAAATTCAAAATATCCTCCAGACTTGAACTCAGATATCTCGATTGAAAGTGCAATAAAATATTACATAGAGAAAATTGTACAAGGGCACATTATTTTGAGATACAAGACTGTAGATAAGAAAAAGCAGTAAATATTTCCAAGGATTCAAGAGCCAGAAGGGAGATAAACCATATATAAAATGATATATAAAGGATCACTTATGATGGCTATACACTTTTCATAGAAATGATAAAAACTGGTCAAAGCTGCTTTAAATTAAAAAAAATGCTTTTAACCTAACAATTTCATTCTCAGACAAATAATGAATCAGAAGAATGATTTAGAATTTTGGAATATATTCAGATATTCATACATGCAAATTCTCCCAAATTTTCCTGCCATTAAATCTGAATCTTAGGCTGATGAAAATGTGCTCATACCTCAATAGGCTTAGAGAACAATCAGTTTATATTGGTAGAGGCAGACATAGGTACCAATGGTGATGTCCAGAACTAAGGCTGGGAGAAATTGACATATCATGTATAGAATTGTTTTGGTTTTTAGGTGCTGTGGAGTCTGCTATATCATATGAACCTTACACACAACAGAAAAAAATACTGCCTAATTCCATGACATCCTCACATGTTTCCTATGTTTGAGCTCATTGTTGTAGCCTTTTAATCAATCTCATTAAGGTTCTTCCTATTTTTTACTGCTCTTCTACTCTACTAAGCGTGATGTCCTTTTCTGTGGACTGATCTCTCCAAACATGTCCAAAGGCAGAAGAATTTTCACCTTATTTGACTCTAAGTTTCTGACTATAGTTTGAAGACAGATTTGCCTGCTCTTCTGGACGTCCATTCTCCTTTTAAAAATTAAGTATTTTATTGCACTATACTTTACAAATATTATAATTCAATCTTTTCAATATATTGAAAAGTTGTACAATTGTCAGCACAATCAATTTTAGATTACATGCTTCATTTATAATATTATTATTAGCTCCCTGCTAGCCCCAAACCTCCCCTGTCATAAACCTTTAGAGCTATTTATCTAGCTGCTGTGTCTGTAGATTTACCCACTCTGGATTTAATAGGGGAGTGCATGTCAGAGGAACAGCAGAATAGCAACGAGGAGGTACCAAGAGGCAGAAATAAGTAGAAAATGACAGTGGGGCAGAAGGACAATTAAATGAAACAGGAAGGATGAAGGAAGCTAAGCAATGCATCAAGGTGTAAACATAATGGTGTACATCTGTAAATGCATCAATCCACAAAATTAGAGGTACTGGCCCATGTACATATATTTATATGGCAATACACAGAGGTAGGGAATGGACTTCGGGCCTCTGCTCCTACTCTCCCTCAATACAAGAACAGTTTGTTCTAACAAATTGACAGTCTGAGATGTTCACCCTCCCGACACAATCACTGAAGACAAAAGAGGTGTGTAAGCAAATGTGGTGAAGAAGGCTGGTGGTACCTGGCTATTAAAAGATATAGTGTCTGGAGTCTTAAAGACTTGAAGTTACACAAACTGCCATTCAACAGTGAAGCAGCAAGCCCACATGGAAGAAACACACTGCCAGTGTGATCGTGAGGCGTCATAAGGACCAGGTAATAGGCATCAGCAGACAGGTAACAAACAAAAACATATTGGTAAGTATGAGAAGGACTGGAGCAGGGATCCAAAACCTATCTGTAGACAGTGGAGCAATTTCCCCACAGAGAGGGTTTAGGGAAGGGATGAGTCAACGAGGGTGCAGTAAAGCATCGATGAAATATACTACATTCCTATGCTTCCTTGAGGCTTCCTCACCCCCCACTACCATGACCCCAGTGCTGCTTCTCAATTTAGACTAGACTGGAACATGTATACAGGAATAGATGAGAGGGAACCTTATGGCACACAGAATCCAGGAGCAGGAGTAGGAATAGTGACTCTGGAAGGGTAGGGGGAAGCTGGGGAGAGGAAGCGGAGA
>PVJH01031457.1:0-23723 GCA_004026705.1 Nesogale talazaci
GGCTTCAGTTCCCATCCCAGACCCTTAACCGGACATACCTGGTGTCTTGGGACAAGGAGCGCTGACCATGTTAGAGCACTTCTACTGGGTCCGTCCAGCAGGTGTCCTGCGTGTGTCCACCTCAACCCTCAGTCTTGTCACCCAGGTCCCCGAGGAGCCACCTGGCCTTACGGTTCTATGATGACTGGCTGGCCACACACAGTGGGCTGCCTGCTTCTATTTACATGCATCCTCACGAGGGTCCCTGCCCCCACCCTTGCCCAGAGCAAACAAATCCACAGCCATGGCCTTGACTCCAAGGGCTGGTGACCCCCTGTGAACCAGAGCAGTACTGTACCTGCAACGGGTCCCTGGCAACTGCCCCAGCAGGCCTTTCTGCAGCGGGGCCTCTGGGTGGACCTGCCTCTCCAGTCTTTTTGTTTGCAGGTGAGTGTGTTAACCCCCTGCAATGTCCACAGAGGGGGTCATTCCCTGCCACAGGAGAAGCAACAGAGCCACTTTCCCCAAGACCTTGCACCTGCTCTGAAGCACAGGACAGCAGGCCAACAGCCCATCCCCCACCTACACTCCTCCCTCCCCCCCCCCACCCCCCCACCCCCCCACATACACCACCACCACCAGCAGCAGCAGCCCCATCCCAGCTTGGCACTCTGGGCTCCACTGGGTGTGCTTCCGCCCTCATGAGCCCAGGCACAAGGTGACTCTACACTGTGTACCAGGGCCACTAAGATAGGGTTGCCCGCCTTACCTGCTTATCAATTGCTTCACCCTTCAGAACTTTCTAACACAGACGGCAACTGGGCAAGGTGGGTGGGGCCCGAAGTCCAAGAGGGGTTTGCATCTGCTTTATCAGAAAAGGAGAATCTAGCTGTTGGAGGACAGACCGAATACAACTTGCCGGGAGGCTATCCCATTAATCATCCCCTTGAGGACACTGGAGACCAGGGGACAGCCATCGGGGGCATTGGCTGAAAACACGGGGGGCGGGAGCAGGCCGGGGATGGGTGCAGGGGTGCCTGGTAGGGGAGCCCAAGCAATGCTGCCCCTCACAGGGTGCTGATGACATCCACCTGGGCGCAGTGGGGGTGGGGGTGGGAAGCTGCACCCCCTTCAAGGAATACCCTGACAAAGAGGTGCATCCCTGAAGCAGACTCTCAGTTCGCTGGACACAGGGACTCACCAGACACAGCGGTTTCAGACACACCTGCCTCCCCCCACCCACCATCTCCGAGGTCCCCCACCCTTCTTAGAAGAGGGGAGGTGTGATAACAGGGACTCTGAGGAGTAACAGGAAGCCCAAAGTGTGCCCAGGGGTTCTTGGGTGGGACAAAGGGTTCATGCGCTGAGCTCTTACCTAAGAGGTGGGAGGTGTGGGCTGCTCCGGGGAGTGTCGGAAGAAAGACCATTGGAAACCTCAAGGAGCACGTGTCTTCTCTGAGACTCCGGGGTTGGCCAGGAATCAGTCAAATGGCAGCAGTTGGTGGAAACCCCAAACCAAAGTCACTACCGTTGAGCCAATGCCAGTTCCTGGCAAAGGACAGGACAGCCCACGGTGAGTGTCCAGGCTGCCACTCTTTGTGTTAGTCCGGGTAGCAAATTCACAGACAATCATATGTGTATAAGAAACACAGGGAATCGAGGACAGATGAACCCCTCGGGACCAGGGGTGAGAGTGGTGATGCCGGGAGGGTGGAGGAAGATGGGGTAGAAAGGAGAAACCGATTATAAGGATCTACCTATAGCCTCCTCCCTGGGGGACGGACAACCGAAAAGTGAATGACGGGAGATGTAGGACAGTGTAAGACGTGACAAAATAGTAATAATGTATAAATTATCAAAAGTTCATGAGGGGAGGCCAGAGGGAAGGGGGAACAGTGATACCCAGGGCTCAAGTAGAAAGCAATGTCCTGAGCATGATGATGGCAACAAATGTACACATGTGCTTGACACAACAGATGTGTATATGGGTGGTGATAAGAGTTGTAGGAACCCCCAATACAATGATTTAAACTTGAAAAAAGAAAGAATTCTATAAACAAGAGCAATTGAATTTTGAGAAGACATCCTAGCCCAGTCTAGATAAGTCCATAAGTCTGATATTAGGCCGTATGTCTGATACCAATCTATAAATTCCTCTTCAGACTCACCCAGCACGTGCAATGACGCCGAATGCAGGAAGATCACAGGTCAGGGGGTGGAAAGTCTGGTGGCTCCAGTGGCGGTGGAAGCATCTCAGCACTGGTGTGGGTCTCCACGTGGCTCCTCCAGGCCCAGGGCTCGGGCTGCAGCTGCATAGCCCCCTCAGGCTTGTCACCACGAATGTCTCGCAGGGACTGAGTGAGTGTCTTGCCTCCAAAGAGCTATTTATCTCTTTAGGGCCTCCAAATGAGGTCCCTCTTTGTAGGAGGAGAGGCCCGTCTTTCTCCTGTGCCGTGTCTGGCAGTTTCCAAGTGTTGCCTTTGCCGTGAGAAGCCCAATGCTTAAGCTACACCACCGGCTCTCTTAGTGCGGGCAGCGGTGTGGTCAAACAGATCTCAGCCATCAAGTCCATGACCGCTTCGGCTTCCTCTCCTGATGTCTTCCACCCCCTTGCTCAGCCAGCCTACACAGTGCCAACCTACACCGGGCCCCCCAGATGTGCTGGGTCTGCAGTCCAATCCTAGCACCCTCTTTTACCAAATTCCTGTTCCAACTTCACCAACCAACTCAACCACAATCTTCTCTTTGTCTGCCATTTGCCCTCAGGGCCTCTGATACACAATGAACAAAAAATGAACAATTGATGCTCCCTACGAGTCATTTCAGAGCCAAGTGGGGAGGGGCTGAGTTCCATTCCAGGCTGAGAGTGGCTGAGGGCCACAGTCTCTCAGGGAGTTATCTCTCGAGAGATAAAAAGAGTAGACTCAGCAGACAGAAGCAAATGGAGATGGGGGAAGAAAGATGACAAACCATATGAACGCTGCCCCGGAGCAGAACCTGAAAAGAGACAAGCTTCGGAGCTGGCAGGGCTGGCAGCAGGAATTCGAACTTCTAGCTTCCTAAATGGTGAGAAAACAAATTTCTGTTTGTGAAAGCCACCACTTTGGTATTTCTGGGAGCTGGCAGGGCTGGCAACAGGAATTCGAACTTCTAGCTTCCTAAATGGTGAGAAAACAAATTTCTGTTTGTGAAAGCCACCACTTTGGTATTTCTGTTTAGAGCACCACTGGAAAAATGAAAGCGTGAGCATGGACTAACTGACTGTTAAGGAAATAAATGTAGCTACACGGAGAGGTTTGTTGTGAAGTTCAGGTCTTTTACATTCCTTATTTCTAGCTTGTTTACAAGAAGAATATATTAAACTTTCTGACTTGAAAGCTTTTGTATTTATTTATCCTTACTGTCCTACTAGTTGTGTGATGTATTTTGAGAGTTTCTGGTAAGAGTGATATGTATTTGTGACGGACAGATCTTATGGTCCTATTGTTTTTGTTTTAAAAATCATTTTATTGGAGGCTCATACAACTCATCCCAATCCATATACACCCATCCATCGTGTCAAACACATTTGAACATTTGTTGCCATCATCATTCTCAAAAATTTTGCTTTCTGCTTGAGTCCTGCTATCGACTTCTCCTTTTTCTCTCCCATCCTCATGAACTCTTGATGATTTATAAATTATTATTATTTGGTAATATCTTACATTGTGCAATGTCAAATGATAAGGTGTTACATTTCAGCCTAACGTCTCCTTCTGTCCTCCACTTCCCAATGCACTCTGCTTGATAGCAAGGCTTTCCACATCTCTGCTCGGGTCAGCGGGCATTCATCGGAGGCTCAATCCACCTGTATTTTCCCTTCACTTTTCTTCCCCCCCCCCTTCAATTCTGAACAACTTTTACCTCCTTTATTTCCTCACTTCTTCAGCTACTCCTGTTATGCTTATCCTGCACATGTATGAATGCCTCCGTTTTCTACGGGGACCTAAGGCATGAGCCCTGGAGGAGACTGGGTGAAGAGGCCGGGGTCTCAGGATTATCTCTGCCTCCATGGACAATTGCCTTTTCTGCCAGACAAGACGTCAAAGAAGAGCGGATACCAAGGGCTTGAGTAGAAAGAAAAAGTTTTGGAAATGATAATGGCAATGTAGGTACAAATATGCTCGATACGATTGATGTTTGGAATGCTATCAGAGCTGTGAGAGTCCCCGAAAAAAGATCTTTCCTTTTATTTTTGTTTTTGGGGGCATCACTGCCCTCTGGTGGTCATGGGAGCTACCCAGCCTTGCTCCCAGAGAGCTGCTACTGGATTTGAACCGCCAAGCCAATGGGCCACAGTCCTGCACTCAACCACTTCGCCACCGGGGCTCAGCCCTGACCTTTCTTTTTAAAGTGAAAGAAGAAGTAGTTGGAGGACTTCCACTTCCAGCCACGATAAAGAGACAAAGCCACACCTACCGCAGCTCACTTTGCCTTGCGTTTGGGGCTACCTCCCCATGAGCATTTGTCTCATGCTAGGTAAGGAAGGAGTGCCCTGGGAGCACAGGGAGGTAGGCAGTGGGCTGCTAAACAATAGGTCTGCAGTTCAAATCCTCCAGCTGCTCCTGGCGGGGCGGGGGGAAGAGGAGGAGACAGTCTACTCCATAAAGACTGAAAGCCTGGGAACCCCATGGTGCCGTTGGTTCTAGTCTGTCTTATGGGATCAGGAGGAGTTGGGATGAGCTGGATGCACTGGATGATGCCACAAGACAGGCTTCATGGACATCACAGGTGTCCCTCAGGGAGGAGCGTCAGTGGGCTGCTAGCATCATGGACTGCAGCTTTCCAAGAGACACAACAGAACGAAACACCATCCAATCCTTTCCGTCCGAGGAACGGTCAGGTGGTCTTTTCTTCTAAGACCGATTTGAAAAGCAGTCTCTGGATCACGATAGAATGTGGTACTTAGGTGCCTTTGGGTTGATTCTAAGAGTGACCTTGTGTGTGACAAAGACCACCGCCGCCCCCCCCTCCCTCCGGGCCTGTGCCACCTGGGTCCTTGGGTTTCATCCATTGTTAGACCCACTAGGCCGGCTACCTCCTTCTCATGCCCTTCCGTTTTACCTACACAAGGGCCTTTCCCAGGGATTGCTCTGCCCTGACAGTGGGTCCCTAATATGTGAGACAGGGTCCTCACCAACCTCACATCCCAAGAGCATGGTGGCCGCACTGCTTCTGTCTATTCTTTCGGCAGTGGGTGGCACTTTCCATCGTCTCTGCGAGCACCCGAATGCAGATGCACGGACTCCTCTCGGGCTTTTCTTATTCAACGACCAGCTTTCCCATGCAGGCACAAGCGACTGAAGATGCTGCCTGCTAGGTCCCAAAGAAAGCACTCACTTTCCAGTGCCTTGTTTAATCCTTACAACCACCCGGACAGGCAGGGAAGGTTGTCCCCGTTTCACAGTCCAAGCCTTGCAGGCTATTTCCTTACAAGTCCGGGGTAGGCCGTGTCGGACCCCAAGCCTGCTTGGTGAGACGGAGGAGCCCTCATCGGCGTCACACACACTGGGACGCGATGGTTCCTCGCCGTTGTTCTTGGATAAAGCCTTAGGTCGAAAGCAGCTCACGCTGACCTTGACCCACTCGAGGCAAATGCGCTTGCTGGAATGAGAGTGGGTAATGGGCAAAACTAAAGGAAGAGGTGGAAGCCAGCGTGGCTTTGGCGTCTAGAGACGAAGTCTGGTGGATGGACTCTCTGGGCCACCATCACCAGGACAAATGGGCTCTAAGGCACCTTCTGAGTCCGCTTCACTCTGCTCCAAGGCCCAAACCAAACCTCCACCCAGCCCACTGCCATGGGGTCCACGCTGACGTGTAGACACCCCAGAGAGGGTTTCGGAGGCTGTCCATCTGTGCAGGAACAGATAGTCCAGGTTCTCTCCCATCCTGAAGCCACCAAACTTGTGGCTAGCGGCCCAGGGCGTGCGTGACAAGGCTGCTTGCTGAAGTTCCCTGGAAAGAGTCTGGTTGGCTCCGCCTGAGCTCCAGGACGCTCCAGGTGGTGGGAAATGTGCGGGGGGACTCAGCTGGCGGTACCAGCAGGACCACCCACGCGCAGCGGGAAAGAAGTCATTCCCTAAAAGGGAATTGGAAAGCAGGGACCAAAAGGAGCCAGGACCGTCGGAGAAACCCTCAGGGACAGCCCTACCTTGTCCCTGGAGTCGCTCTGAGCCAGAATGGACTCGAGGGCAGTGAGTTCAGTTTGGGGTTTTTTGACCCAAAAGAAAAAGGTAAAGGGAGGGGGGGAAGTAAAGAAAGATGGAAAGGAGGGAGGGAGGAAGGGAGAGAGAGAGAGAGAGAGATGCTGAGGAGTCAGATATCCAAAGTCAAAGGTCTGAGATGCTCAGGCATACACTGTTGTCCTCTGTTTCCCAAAGGAACGATGTGGGGGCCCCCATTGTTGTGGACAGGACCGCTGTCCTGTGTAGGGTTTTCACCGGCCGAACCTTCAGCATGGATTGCCAGGCTTTTCTTCCTCGTCCACTCTGGTCTGGAAGCTTCCCAGAGAGCAGTTCAGCTCCTAGCAGTATGCACACTCTCACAGAGAGGTGCTCAGGGCTGCCCGTGGGGAGCATGACGGGAATCGAACACCATCTCTGTGTCAGTCCGGGTAGACTAGAGGAACAAATTTATAGATGCGCAGATGGATATAAGGGAGTGGTTTAAATACCAAAGGAATGGAACACTGAGAAAGCATCCCAGCCCAGTCCAGTTCGAAGTCATAAGTCCAATATTTGATGATATGCCCAAGACCAGTCTATAAAGTCTCCTTCTGACTCACGAAGTCACAGGTCAGTGGGTGCAGAATCCCGGCGCTGGCAGGGGTCTCCCCATGGCTCCTCGCTTCCAGGGCTCAGGATACTTCAACAGCATCCAGTGGTGGCAGAAGCAACTCATCGTTGGCATGAGTCTCCCTGTAGCCTCTCCAGTTTCAGAGGTCTGGCTCCATCAGAGCAAAGCCATTTGACTTCTCCGGCTTCTCAGATGCTGCCATCTTGTCTTGTCCGTAATACATTGTCTCTGAGACTAACTCCCAACAACTGGGGAGATAGCTTCTTATCTCCATGAGGGAACTATCACGAGATTTCCCAGAAGTCTCAGGAGAAAGCCATGCCCACACAGAGGCCTCATTGGCTACTCAATGGCTATCTCCAGATGAACAGGCCAGACTCCACCCCTACATTTCAATCATAAAATTAACATAAGCATGTGACTGCCACAATCTCGTACACAGAGGGTGGGCATTCCACCCCAGAACCACCGTTTCCCCACTTTAAGAATGTAGATTAATCATATTCTTACACACACCTGCACACACACACACACACACACACACATGCACACATCCTCTAGAACAGCTGTTCTCAATCTATGGGTCGCGACCCCTTTGGGGGCCGGCCACACGACCCTTTCACAGGGGTCATCACCCGATTCATCACAGTAGCAAAAGGACAGTGAGGAAGTAGCAAGGAAACTGATTTGATGGTTGGGGGCTCACCGCCACGTGAGGAGCTGCAGTCAAGCGTTGCAGCCTCCGGAAGGTTGAGAACCCCTGCCCTAGAGGGTTAGGGTCTCTCAGGGACAAAAGAGATTCGCAGCAGCTCTCTGCAGATGCAGCCCTGAGCCAGCCTAGTTTCTGCTCACTGGGCTTGCAGTCTGGGCCAACTGATAATAAGAAGAGAAGGTAGGAACTCTGTCTGCCATGGGTATCCCACCGGGGCAGGAAGACCGAGTCACCATGGAGCTCCACCGTGCCCCACAACTCTGGAACTTGGAAGTGCATCTTCCAGATCAGCACGATGCCTAAAGAACTCCACCAGAGAGAAAAATGCTGCTCCGCCCCCGCAGGGCCATACTGATAGGAGCTACATACATGGGGGCTATGGGGAGAGTTACGGCAAATGTGGCGTGCAGAAGAAGCAAAGATGTCACCACTGTCTTTTTGGGGTGCTGCTGTGATCTTTGTTAGATTCTAACTGGTAGGGGCCCTATGTACAGCAGCTCTAAACACTGCCCCGTCCTCCACAATTGTTGAGCTCACTGTCGCCCATTATGAAATGTAGATCGTGTAAATGAATCAGAAACTGGAACAATAGAGGCTCGAGTCTTCAGAGAAATTACCTGAGTTGCTCTTTCACGCTCATCCTCTCCAAACCACCCCTGTTCTAAGTCTGTACCACAGGGCAGCCCGGGGACTGGGCACAAGAAAAGATGAGAAACCACCCCGTCTGGTTCCTGAGTCTGCTGAACACCCAGCAGAGGGCCCGGTGGGGCTGGACCAGTTCCCCAGGCTGCATTCCCAAGAGAAGGCAAACCAGCGGCACTCCCGTCTGTGTGTTGTGGTGCAATGGGGCTGTCACGCTGGGTGTGACACACAGTGGCCCTGTGCACAGCAGAGCGAAGCACTGCCCGTCTTACAGCATCTTCACAATTGTTCTTAGGCCCTGCCCCGGCTCAAGGCTGCTGTCATTGTGTCGATCCATCTACAAAGTCTGCCCCTTTCACTGTCCCTCTACTTTACAAGCACGTTGAGTGTAGATGTTGATATCAGAAAAAGGGTCGGGGGGCTGGGTTTGGATGATAGCAAAGGAGAGTGTCAAAGTATGATACTTACATCAGAGACACGTGGAATATTGGAACTTGTGCACGGAATTCCCTGGTGTTCGCCTTTGAAAAATCCCTAACGGGTCCACATTGCATTGCGTGGGTGATTCTTTTTTTTTTTTTTCTCTTCCGATATGCCGTCCTTCCATCTCCCCACTGTCCCACTCCTTTCCACCCCCTCTCCTGCCCATGGTCCCATCATCATCTTGAAAATCTTTTCCTATGGGGTGAACCACTCCCTTATTGTTTACTTGGCTCCCCACCTGCCACACACACACCTTCATAATGACAGCGTCATGAAAAGACAGATCTTTATGAACTTGACTAACTTTGTTGAGCATGCTGTCCTTCACTTGTGTCCGTGTCACATGCACATGGTTCCCTTGTGTCTGAATCAGAGTCTGTTTACCCATTCCTGGACTGGCAGGGGGGTTCATGGTTTCCATCTTTGTGCTGTTATAGAAGATTGCTGTCGTAAACATGAGCGTGTGTACACGTCTTGGCATTTTGTTCTTGATTGCTTTGGGGTACATATCAAGTGGAGAGATCGCAGGATCATAACGTATTTGCATCTGCATTTGTTTAAGGAAGCGCCACACTGTTGTCCATAGTGGCTCTATAATTCTGCAACCCACCAGCCATGTAGGAGAATTCCCATCTCTCTAGATCCTCTTCAACTTTATTATTCAGGGCTTAACGCCGACATGGTTAGAAAGACTGGCAAGTTCCGTGGTCAGACCAAGATTTCTCCTGATTCACCTAACTGCAGAGACTGATCAACCTAACAAGGGAGGCAGGTCAAACGGCAGGCTGCTGGCTGGGGAGGGCAATCCATTCAAGGTGACCCAGGTGAGATGGCCAGTGGCTAACTCACAGGCTACCGTGACTGGTGAACCCAGGCTTGGCAAAACAAGGTGGCAGATGACGGTGAGGCAATCAGATGGTGGTGAGGCTATCAGACGGCAATGAGCCAGCTGCAGCATTCAGATCTGGAAGAAGGAGGAGGAAGAAGAAGGAAAGGAGAAGGAGGAGGAGGAAGAGAAGAAGAAGAAGAAGAAGAAGAAGAAGAAGAAGAAGAAGAAGAAGAAGAAACAGCAGCAGCTTTACCAGAATACCCATCTATATTGGACGCAGACCACAACCCCGAGGAAACTTCCTTTCAACTGAACTGGCTGCTTATGGCACATCTCATCATGGAGGGGGTTATGCCATGTCAGACCTCATGATGGGGAGTGACTGCATTACAACTGCCAAAGCACAGAGTCTTATCATCCAGCTCCACTGATAGGCTGCCCAAACCATCCCAATCTCTTGTGTTCTAAAACTCAAATGAGCAAAGTTATATTCCACTGGGCCCTGCCTACCTCTCCACCTATTTCCCTTCACTGTACACTATCACGTCCTGGCCCCCTCCCCAGGGAGCCCCGGTGGTGCAGTGGTCAAGTGGTGGTCTGCGAACCGCACAGTTGCCAGTGCAAACCCACCCGAAGCTCCGAAGAAGAAAGGCAGCTTTCTGCTCTCCCAGACACAGAAGCCACAGGGAGCTGCTATGAGTCGGTCTTGACGCAATGGCAGTGAGCGAAAGCCTGCTCCCCCATGCCCCCCGCCATGGCTCTTGCCTTTAGATTTCTTATTGAAGTCTTCTTTTTATACATCACCATATTGATAGCCAGTGGTTACAAACTGGTTTCATCACCAAGAAGCTCATCACCTATAAATTCACCCTTCTGTCCATGTTTCCGCTCCACCACCACCACCCACCTGGCTCTCTGCAGGGGAAGCTCCTACCTCATCTATGAGTTCTCCTTCTTCCTCACCTGCCATCCAGCCCTAAATCTGATCTCCGGGGCTGGGGCGCGCTTGAACTCATCCTTTGGCTGGCACCCTCTTATCTCATCGCATGTTGGCGGGAGCCTCGGCTAGATCATCTGCTTCTCGCCCTTCCAAATAACTTTCACCCAACTATGCGAGGTATCGTTTTGGAACACAGAACTCATTGGGCCGATTTTCTTGTGTGGAAACTTCTGAAGGCTCTCCATTTTCCATGGGCTAAAACCCAAGGCACGCGCCTGGCTCTGCGCTGCATTCCACGACGCAGCTCTACCCCGGACCCCCGGTCACATCTCTCACCACGTGGCACACGTCCCTCTCCAACGTCACCATCTGAACACATCGCCCCACTTCCCTAGGTCACTCCCTCTGGAAGCCTCTCTTTACGCCTCAGACAGCGCCCTCTCTGCACTCCTGCAGGAAGGTGGGACACAGGCTGCTACAACCACTTGTCACACACTGTTGTAAATATCGGCTCCCCCCTCCGTCTCCGCCTCAAGGGTGTGCGCTTCTGGAGGATGGAGAGGATTGCCTTCTTCTTGCTTCTTTCATCCACTACCTCCTACCAAACGGCACTGGTTTCAGGGCGGGAGGCGGGGAGAAAGATGTTCAATGAGTTATGGAGCATTAAGAGTGTCGTCAACTAAGAGTTCCATATAAGACGAAGGAGAAACTGTCCTCGGTACTGGAGGCACTGCTAACATGGTGGCCCTTGTGAATGACCCTTATTCCATACATGCAGTTCATAAGCTCTGTGACTACACATGACTTTTCCATAACAAAATCGGAAGTCACAGACCCCTTTCCCAGGATGAAAAAACTCAACCGGTCAACATTTGAGCAGGGAGGAACTTGGGACAGGGAGGAGGAACATAGATGGAAATCACAGAAGATGAGTTTGAGCAAGTTTGGTAGTCTACCCCTGTTCTGTTTATTGTGGCTAGGCCCCAACCACCCTGCAGCGGCTGAAGGGTTCATCGTGTGCCCGGCGTCTCTTGCCATTGGAAGGGACGGCTTTCCTAGTCAGGCCGTTGGGACAGCCAAGGGGACACACGGCGGGGAGAGCACATCTTGGCAACATTTCCACCCCGAAAGAGCAAGCTCCATGAGAAAGGTGCCATGGCCGGCAGCTTGCAACCCTGAAGAGAGAAGCTTCTAGAAGAACAGCTGACACCGAGAGGAGGGTGCACCCAGGAGTGGAGACAGCGCGGGTCTCAAATGACAGCTGGTGAATGACTGAACTGAGAACCCAAGCCGACATGACACTCTGCGGTTGTTCGGGGGCATGGTGGGTGTTGTCATTGCTGGTGTCCTGGCGCCTTAATTTCCTGTCACTTGCATGCCAAAGCAATGTGACAACTAAAGCAAGGCAGGTGGGGAGTCCCGCCACTCAAGGGAGCTGGATGTGAATATGTGGAAAATCCCTGTGGGGGGCAGGGGGAAGAGGGGGCAAAAAGAGGAGCCGATACCCAGGGCTGAAGTAGAAAGCAAAGGTTTGGGAAATGTGGATGACAACCTGCGTCCGAGTGTGTTTAATACAACCGCATGAAGGTTTGTCAAAAGATTTGTTTAAAAAAACCCTCCAATAAAATGATTAATTTTTTTAACAAAAGAATGTTTTGAAAACGAACATCAGGGGATTCTGTCGCACAGTTTCAGTTATTTCATTTCTCTGATTTAAGAAGGATTTGACACTCTACTTTGCTATCCTGCCCCGCTCCCACGACTCCCACCCCCATCCCCTACCCGCCCCCCTCTTTTTTTTTTTTGGCTTATCTTTGGACCAAGGAAGTTTTAAAAACCTGCATTTTTAGCACACTTGACAAAATGACTGCCCACGAGGCAGCCCTAAGAGAGGGAGGGCCCGGTGGCGGTGCCCATGGGCTTCCCTGGGAACCGTGACGAGGGCGGGGCCGGGCTGTGCGGGGTTTGCTCCGGCACGGGGTTGGGGAAGGCAGGAGGGACCGGCAGCTTCCACGAATAGCTTCTTCTCCACGAGTTGGGCTCCAAGAGGCAGGTCCCTGTGCGCACCGCGCACGATCCCGGAGCAGAGAAGTCCGTTGCTTCTGGTACATTCTGGCGCGGGGCGGTCCCGGGAGTGCGCATGGAGCTGCTGCGGAGGGTGTTCGCGGCTGCGGCTTTTCGGAGGCGGACCCCCCGGGTTCTTGGCAGGGTGCCTCTGGGGAGCCTCACACTGCCACCTTTGGGCTACCGGCTACCCGCCGAGAGTCGCCCCATTGGGATCACCCGAGGACGCCTCAAACTCACGGCCGTCGCGGCCGGGCCGACGCCCCTGTGACTGCCTCCGACAGTGCGGGGGAGTAGAAAGCACCGTCTTTCCCCAGCAGCGTGGCTGGTCGTTTTGAACTGCGGACCTTGTGGGTGCTTCCTGACTGGTCACCGCGACGCCCCCATTGCTCCGCCAGGGCCAGGGCCTCCGGGAGGGCCATTGTGATCCCTGTCTCCCAGATGCAGACAAGGGGAGCATGGGGAAGCCTGGCCTCATCCCCCGAGAGAAAGCCAGCGCAGGCATAGGAACCGAGGCGGCTGGCTCTAGACCCACCCTTCCCCCACACCCTGCTCTCCCCAAGGAAGAAAAAGCTCAGTTCCCACTCAGAGCAACCCAACAGGTCAGGGTGGAAATGCCCCTGGGGGCTCCCGAGACCATAACTCTTCATAGGAATGGAAAGCCTCATCTTTCTCTCGCGGAGCTGCTGCTGGCTTTGAACTACCAACCTTTCCGTTAACAGCCCAAGGTGTAAACCCTCTTCTAGGGGAGATGGATGGTTTGATAGGCATGACGCTGTTGTTCCCCCACCCCCGCCCCGCCCCTTGCAAATATTCCCTAACACTGACAGACCCACCCCACCCCCTCCCCCAGGCGGTGGGGTCGCCACGCACCCTCGGAGACCTGCTTCCTGAATTACCTGGGAATCCAAAAGCTTTGCCCACTGAGTGCCGGGTCTTTGCCGCTGGTAGATCCAGAGGTCATTCAGTGACCAGGCAGCCAGTCTGCACGTCTCGGCAAAAGGCCCCAAACAGAAAAAGCCTCGTTCAGACCAATGGGGCAGGGAGTGGGGCAGGGAGTGAAGGGGGTGGTGGTGGAAAAGGCAGAAGGAGTCGTGGCTTTCCGTCGAAAATAAAACACATTGTTTCCCCCACTCTTGGTACTTCATGTAAATCAAACTAAGCACTAATGGGAACCACGTGGAGTTCTTATTGAGTTTGTGGGAGTGAATAAATAAACCTAATTTTAATTAGCCTCTTCCTTGTATACAAATATCTCCTCTTAGTACGCTTTTAGGAGCTTGTTATTTGAAGGTTAAACAATCCTTTAGTCATCCAAATTTCATTGTCTGACTGCCATTGAGTTGAGTAGGATTCTGGCCAGGGCAAAGCAGGACGTGCCTGGTGGCTTCTGGAGACTTTAATCTGTATGGAAACAGCAGCCTCGTGTTGTTCTCAAGGAGTGACTGGTGGGTTTGGGTCACTGACCTTGCAGCGAGCAGCTCGGTATGTGATGTACAATGTCACCAGAGCTCCTGAAAAGAGCGCAGAGAGAATCGGTCTTGAGCACCTCCTAGTGCTTGCTCCTTGGTAGGATGAAATGATGCCCAAGATTCAGCAGATTCCTCGAAGAAATCTGTGGGTCCAGAGATCTATGAACGTCAATGCAAAATCTTACAATGTCTTGGAAATGATAAGCAAGGCTCCGACTGCAACGAATGGACCAACTGCCCCTCTAAGACGAGGTAGAGGGAGTTTCTGTGGGAAGTAATATTCGTGTTGGGTTCTGGAGGCTGCATAAGAGTCTACCCGGGTTAGAAAAAGAGAAAGGTAAGGGTGACCGGCATAAAGACAATGGTGCAGAGAGTCACCAGGGGCTAAGGGACGATGTTCACCCTCCACGATTGTACCGAGGTCAGGTTCGCCCCTTGCAAACGATCAATTATTAGAACGGAAGTTTGCAATCAGCTATGCAAGACAGAGACATTGAAAACTGCCTTGCCATTGTGAGTCACTGTGGAATCAATCCTGACTCTTGTCACAGAGCAGAGCTGCCCCACAGGGTTGGCTTAGTGGACGATGTGTCGGAACCACCTGCAAGATCAGCAGTTCAAAACCACTAGCGGCCCCATGAGAAAAAAGGGTGAGGCTTTCTATTCCTGTAAAGATTGAAAGGCTCAGAAGCTTACAGGGGCAGTTTTACTCTGTCCTATTGCGTTGATAAGAGGGAGAGTCACCCTGATGGCAGGTAGGGATTGAGAATTCCTAGGGAATAAACCACCAGTCCTTTCTTCCGCTGTTCTGGGTAGGTTTGACCCACCAACCTTTTAGCTTCACAGCTGGTCACAAACCACCTCGTCTCCCTGTGCTTACCACCAAAACAAGCTCATAAGATTAGCCACCGATATTTTTTTTTAACAGAACGAGCCTGCATCTGAAGATACTGACAATGGTCATCAGATGGTAAGTCTCACCAGGTCCTAACACCCATTTCAGAGCCAGCCTCTCTTGTCCCCTCTGTCAGGGGCCTCTGCTTAGCTTCCTTCTAGATCCCCCCAGTTGGAGGTCACCTTGTGGACCTCCTTGTACTCTGTAAAACCATCTTCAAAAACGAAACACTGAACTGTCTTAGTCATCACCATCACCGCCTTGTCTGACAAATACTAAACTCTAATTACACTCACTGCCATCCAGTTAATGCTGACGGATAGCCGCTGTGTAGGGCAGGGCCTATAAGAGTTTCTGTGAGTTTCTGCCCTTCTTTACAGGAGTTGGAAGTCTCACCTTTCTCTCCCAGAGTGGCTGGTGGTATCAGACTAGAGAAAAAAATCTAGGGTGACATGTGTGTATAAGACAGAGCTTTATACACAAGAGCCACTGAACAGTGAGAAAACATCCCAGCCCAGCCCAGATCAAGTCCAAAAGTCTGATATTAACCCATATGTCCAATACCAATCTACAAATTCCCCTTCAGATTCCCACAACACTTGGTGGAAAGTCTTGTGGATCCAGGGGCGGTAGAAGTATCTCAGCACTGGTGTGGGTCTCCATGTGGCTGCTTCAGCTTCAGGGCTCTGACTGCCAGCAGTGTAACTCCATCAGGCTCATAGTTGCCAGTAATGTCTCACAGGGAGTGAGCGTGTGTCTCGCCTCCAGCAAGCTATTTCTTTCCTTAGTGTCTCCAAATGAGGTCATCAAACTGCGACCTGATCGACAGGCTAAACTCCACCCCTTTGCTCTTAATAGTCTCAAATTGACAGCAGATTAGGCAACTACCACAAAGAACCTCAAGGAGATGGTGTGGCACAGTGGGTACAATGGTGGGCTCACACAGAACTGCACCTGTGAGCGTGGTACAGGACTGGGCAGTGCTTCATTCTGTCATTCCCGGGGTTGCTATGCCAACTCGACAGCCCTTGACAGCACCAACAGCTCACCTCAGGGACTTGGGGTGGGACAAGGGTGGCAACGTGGCTATCGGTCACCAGGGTGTGGGCAAAAATCTGGACTCGTGGCATGTCTGGCGTTGGCTCAGAACTCCATGTCGTAACCAAGGAGACAGAGCAAGGTGAGAACAGGATAGGCAAATCAAAGAAACTGACATTCAGGCAAGGTGAGAAGGTAATCGTCAAATCACAAAATGGGAGAGGGCAGAGCCTTCCCCCACAGCATAGCCCAGAAGACCTACCTTTGTGGGAAGCAGGCAGTTGGGGGATCTCCCTGGCAGACTTGAATGTGTCCTCTGCTCCTTCCTGGGCCGTGAAGCTCTGGGAATGAGTGGTGTGAAGACTAGGTGATTGCCTCAGGGTCTGTCACTGTTGTCTGGATCACGCCGTGGCTCAATGGACACTGAGAAAGGCTTCTCGTGGACCCACATTCAAGTTCAAAGGGAGCTCTCTCCCAAAGTGTTAGAGAGATCAAGGGGGTCATGCAAACACTGGAACAGAAAGATAATGGAGGGCAGAGAGTAAGGGGGTAGGAAAAAAAAAAAGCTAATGGAATTTCCCCACGAGGTTTTTAAATCCATTTGTATATGTGTGGCTGAGTGGCACTGTGCTCACCGGTGAGCTGAAAGGTTGGCAGTTGGAACTAACCAGGCCTTGCGAGGGGGTAAGATGTAGTCGCCTGCTTTTGTACAGATTCACAACCTAAGAAGCCTACAGAAGATGCTACTCTTCCGAGATGGTCACTGTGAGCCGGAATTGACTCGATGGTATCAGGCTGGGGTGTTCTTGTTTGTTTTGGGTACCACCGTTGGGTTGCCAGGGCCCCAGCTCCCAGCTCCTCTGCCCGCCTGAGTTTACCCGCATCAGAGGTAGACACTGTGTAATGGCCTGGCCCACCCTCATCCCTGTGTCTTTCTTCGATCCTGCCTGACTTTTCTCCACCCCTACTGCAGTTCCCTGCGACGACAGTTGGACACCTAAGTTGGATAGCAGGGAACACCGACAGCAGTCCTCAAGCAGTCCAGGATGGGCGTCGCTGGATAAAGACCCCTGCCTCCTGTTCTCAGAGGTCCCCAAACTCAGAAGTCATTGGCATTGAGTCGATTCTGACTCATGGTGAACCTCCAGGACAGGGCAGAACTGCCCCCGTGGGTTTCACAGACTGTAACTATTGACGGGACCTGAAAGCCTCATCTTTCCCCCTGCAGAGTTGCTGCTGGGGGTTTTGAACTGCTGACCTCAAGGTTAGATGCCCAATGTATAACCCTCCACTTCACCAGGGCTCCTTCAGGGATCTGCAGAGGCATAGAAGTCTCTCTTCTTCGGTCACCCTTCTCTGTCTTTGCCTCTTTCCTGTTTTTCTTTGTCCACTTCCTCACGGGCGTGTCCTGAAATCATCTTCCAGATACAAGCGCTTTATCCGAGTTCTTATCTCAGTGTCTGTTTGGGGTAATATGTTTTAGAACCATTCTCCCTCCTTGATGCACACCAAATAGAAGAAACCAGTTCAGGCTTTCCCACCAGAGTGACGCTAAAGTCAAGTGACCAGATTTTAACATTGGTAAAGTGGGACACCATTGACCGGGGTTGGGGGTTGACGGAGAGGGGGTATATTCCCTTCCTGTTTTCCCATCGTTCCCTAGCTTGTCATGCATTCTTTCCCCAAATTTGGACTCTTTAAAAATGCCGTCAGATGTGGGAAAAATTGTTTAAAATCAGGACTGTCCCGGCCAAAGCAGGACATCTGGTAACTTTAGGCTAAAGTCAAGTCCTTATGTATCTCTAGAAGCAGGCATTGCGAATTCTGGAAGATTCTGGTTGCCTGTGACTTAGAAGGTGAACCAGAATCTTGCTTCTGAGATGTTGGTGTTTACCTTCTGTAAGCCTTTCAAGCAAGGTCGCCTGCGTGTTATGGTCCAGGAAGTATTTCAAATACCAGAAGGATCTGCCATGGTGGATCAATTTCAACAGTGCTTCCACATTAAGCCAATGAGGCAGAAAGGCCTGTTAATCGACTTCTGAGAATTACTCACTGAGAACCAATGGGTCACAAGAGCATGTTTTTAGATCCAGTGCTAGAAGAGGCGCCTCCTAAATCGAAGGTAAGTAAAAGTACGTATGAATGGAAGCATGGAGTCAAGCATAACAGTGGCCATTCAGAGCACTGGGCAGCTTGGTTCTGTTGTAGATGGGATCCCCGTGAGTTAGACTCCTGGAATAGCAAGGAGCCACAACCGTGTGGTCGAGGCACCCGAGAGATCAGTGAGCCAGGATTCTCTTGAGCCTACAGAACAAATGGTATGGGCCACTTTTGTGCTTGCTTTCTGGTAAAAGTTTCGTTCTCTGCTGTCTCTATGAGGACACAATTTGATCTGCGACTTATTTTTCTCATGACACAGTGTGAGATCATGGCGGTTCAACCCCACCCATATGTGCCCTGGAAGGAAGGTCTGGAGATCTGCTTCTGAAAAGTCAGCCATTAAAAAGCCCTATGGAGCTCAGTCCTGCTCTCACTCAGGGAATCAACTCAAAGGCAACCGGTAAACTAAACCTCATCCTCTTCAAACTGCTTTAGCTACTCCCATTATCAATGCCAAAGCGATGTCTTTATTGATTGTTGCTGCTGTTGGGGACCATCGAGTTGGTTCCAACCCACAGTGACCCCATGTCCAACAGTATGGAGCACTGTTCGATCCTGGACCACCCTCACAATGATATGCTGGGGCCCTTGTTGTAGCCACTGTGCCAGTCCATCTCATTGAGGGCCTTCCTGTTTTACACTGACCCTCCACTTTACCAAGCATGTCGTCCTTCTCCAGGGCCTGATCTCTCCTGATGACCTGTCCAAAGTACATGAGGCAAAGTCTCCCATGCCCACTTCTAAGGAGCAAGTGGGATGAACTTCTGAGACAGAGTCACACCCACTAATGTCGCCCCTCACAGCATTCATAACCTACTTTAAAGCCCACAGATGGCACCTTTTGCTTTTTCCTTTTATCCTTGTTTGACCGTCTTTTGTTGCTCTTCTGTTCCTATGTCTTCTCTAATACCAGCCTTGATTGAAGGTAAGCTTGCATGTCTTATTGATTTCTCCCCCCGCCCCCCTTATTTACAACCCATAGGTGCTCAACAAACTCTGCTCATTGTTAAAGAGTGACAGCCGCTACAGCCAAGGTCAAATAATGGAGGAGTCTATAGTCAAAGGACGGGAGCACATGTGCCCCCAGCATGACTGTGACTGCTACACAGCAGAGGTCATGCACACCGCCAAGAGACTGATAAAAGCTAGGAGCCGTCTACCCCACAGAGAGAGGCATAGGCATACAATTGTACCCGTGACTGCAGAGACTGTGTCAATTCCCTGCCGCTAGCCAAGTGTGAGTCATAAATAAACGTGAATCCTGCCCTGTGCATTAAGATGATAACTCCAGTGCTCCAGTGAGTGGAGGAGGGGAGAGAAGGGGCAGGGAGACCAGTGACCTTTAGGAAACACTTAGATTAAAAAGATGTGGGTGATGTAGGCAGCCTTCGGGAATGGAAAGAAGCCTGGTGGTACAAGGATGAAGCACTTGGACACGAATCAGAAAGCAGTTCAACTCTCCACAAAGGTTCCACGGGAGAAAATACTGATCCTCTGCCCCCAGAAAGATTCCAGCCTAGGAAACCCTACTTTATCCAATAAGGTCTCTACCAGTGTAATTAACTTGATGGCACACAATAGGGAATGAAAAGGAATGGAAATTTGTGTGTGTGTGTGTGTGGGGGGGCACATTTCCGACATAGAATTTGTAAGATTGGGCCATCAGCTAGAGAGTAGAGGTATAAACATGGGGGAAAGGCAAGATAGCTGTGCGTTTTCTGGACTGAGATCCTGGTGGATGATGACAGCGTTAACCAAGGCAGGGGCAGATTGGGTCCTCCCTGCAGGAAGCTGAGTCATAATCACAGATTTGGGCCTCCACTCAGGCTGGTCTCTTTCTGAAGGTCCCCCTACCCCTCCAATTGCTCCCAACCACACAAGGACTGAATCTTTATTGTAGAAGTCAACTCTCCAGCATCCAAGAAGAGTATAGAAGTTAGGACAAACGGATCAAAAGCCTTGGGCTCTTCTTGAATACGTGTGGCCTAGAACGTCTCTGAGGGGTCTTGGTGACGCCGTGGTTCCCTCCCTGGACTGCTGACCACCTTACCATCTGCTGTGTGTGGGGAATGAGGCCGCCCGTGCCTGGGAAGAGTTACAGTCTCTGACACCCTAAAGAGCAGTTCTACTCTGTCCTGTAGGCTTGCCGTCAGAGCCGCTTGGTGGCAGTGGGCTTGGTTTGGTAAAGAGGTTTTTGAGTCACGCCATGTCTCTGCTGTTGAACTATCATTGTTCATAGGTGAGGCCACCCTTATATGCGCGCTAGATCCCAGCCCCCTTCATCTACTCAGGGACCCCAACAATTAATGCTTCTCTCTCCTGTTTCATAGATTGCCCCACTTCCACCGGACCATTCCAACCACAGTAGCAAACATGCCATGATTTTCCCAATTGTAAAATAACCTTTTTATGAGCTCTCTTCCCCATGGAGCTTCGGCTCTATCTTTCCTCTGCTGCACTGTAAAATGTCTGGAAAGGTTGTCCCCGCTTGTTATGATAGCTGAGGCTGCGTGTCAGCTTGGTTGGGCCTGAACTCTCAGAGTTGTGGCTGTTGGAGTGTCATCACCTTCCACACCCATGGTGAAGCTCATGGAATGTAATCACCTCGGTGATCTGCTCTGCTCTGAGCAGCCAAGCCATTGAAAGAGAGTTTTCTCAGTGGCGTGGTCTGCTTCCAAGACTAAGTGTTTCAGAAAGTTCTGGGGAATTTCCATTACCTTTTTATTTCAGAAGGAAACAACCGACCTATCCTATGTCATCTCCACACTTGTCATGTTTGCCTCTTGTTGTAGCCAATGTGTCAACCCATCTCCTTGAAGGTCTTCCTCCTTTTCACCGACCTTCTACTTTATCAAGCAGGATGCCCTTCTTCTTCTTTTAAATCATTTTATTGGGGGCTCGTATAGCTCTCACCACAATCCATCCATCCATGGTGTCAAACACATTTGTACATATGTCACCATCATCATAATCAAAACTCTTTCTATGTGAGTCCTTGATATCAGCTCCACCCCTTCTCGAGTTGACAGGAGATTATGTAACTGCCACAATAACTTATGATAGCACAAAAATTTTAGAATGGATCCATTTTGAACAAAAAATCTGCTTGGAGGGCTGAGCCCCGGTGGCATAGTGGTTGAGTGCGGGACTGCGGCCCACTGGTTTGGAGGTTCAAATCCAGCAGCAGCTCTCCAGGAGCAAGGCTGGGCCTCCCACTTCCACCAGAGGGCAGTGATGCGCCCCCCCCCAAAAAAAAAAAGAAAACATCCTTGGGATTTTGATTGGAATTGTATTAATATAGAGGTCCATTGGGGGAGAATTGACATCTGGAATTTGCATTTTTAAAGCACTATTCTAATTGTAAATAATCTTAAAATCTCTCTTATCACAACACTCTACCTACTTGATCTTACTTACTATCTCCAGCAACTCTGCGAGGCAGCTGCTCTTGTCATTATTTTTCAGTTCTTTTTGGAGTGGGGCATCACTGCCCTCTGGTGGTCATGGGAGCTACCCAGCTTTGCTCCCAGAGAGTTGCTGCTGGATTTGCACCACCAAGCAATGGGCCGCAGTCCCACATTCAACCACTACGCCACTGGGGCTCAGCCTATTTTTCAGTTTTATAGAAGACCTTGAGATTGTCATTTGTCCAAGGTTCTAATGTGAACAGCTGGCAGAAGTAGGATTTGAACCGAGGGCTTCCTGGCACAAAGATGGATCTCGTTGCTTCAAAAATGCTATGGCTATTTAAATTACCACTGACCACTATCTGTTGGTGTACTGCACTGTAGCGACTTGAACGATGCTATCATACCGGAAAAGAAGACATTGGTATTTCAAAATCCAGCAGGGTGACCTAGGATGGACAGCTTTCTGCGAAATGTCCAGACTAAAACACTTTGGGAAGAAAGGCATGGTGAAACTTAGCTGATGGATCACAATGAACTATTGTCTGATTCACTGCTGGAAGATGAGCCACCTGCATTGTGAAACACCCACACCCAGCATGGTCACAGACAGGGTCTGGAGCATGCCGGTGATCATGAAGACGACACAGGGCAGGGTTGTGTACCTGAGGCTCCCCTGCTTCCGAGTCAACCCAAAGGAGGCTGCAACTTCTACCAAGTTAACTCCCAGCTATTAGAACTTCAGCTCCCTCAAAAGTTATGAGACAGGGCAGAGATGAGCATTCATTAAGTACCTCCATTGTGTGCCTGATGTGGACAGAGCTAGGCGATGCACACCCAGTAGCTCCTGTATTGCTTTGGGGACACTTATATCCATGTCTGCATGCACCGCCCACCCATACACACCTCTTGCATAGACGTCCACTGAGGCTGAGGTCAAGTTCGAGCCACCATGGACTCTACCAGGTAGGCTGGTGCAAGCTTAGGCAGTGCCCCTCGGCCTGCCCACCTCTCCCAGAGCCAGCCCTGGGTCTTGGAAGCTTCCAGCACACCCCCACTCTGCTCCGGTGCCTGGATGCTCATGGTTGGAGGGGTTACAGACTTCCCTCTGGGTGAATCATTGGATCCTCCTCTGACTCTCCATACATAAGCAAACCTGCCCACATCAGCCGAGGTGAATCACAGAGGCCTCGTCTCCGGCATGGGAAGCCAGCGTAGCTATTTTTAGGTAACCCACTTGCTGGGCTAGTTCACCTCTGTGGATAGACTCCTCCGGTTCACACGGGCCTCTCTCCGAGCGAGCAGGTTTTCCGGGACACTCTTTCACTCCCAGCCACCACCAGCCATACTGCCGCCTTCCCCAGTGCCTGCAGGCAAGACCCGGCTCTCCAAGTCAGAGAGATCCCCCTGTCCCTAAATCCCACCTATGCCGGCAGCAACATTTCCTGGAGTAAGTCTTGGCTCATTCAGAGAGAGCTTGGATACCCACAGGGTAAAAATCCCATCTTGGGAGCATTGTCTTCTTTCCACCATACTTAGCATGGAACACTCAGCCAGCCCGGCTGCAGGGTGTCTGATGCCACCATTCAACATTAGGGAAACAGGGCAGGCGGGATGAGTTGCCGGCCGTCTAGGCATTTGCTTCTTTAGTCAACAAACTCTCACGGGGCATTCATTACCAGGCTCCCTGCACAGGGGACCCAAAACATGACTAAGGCCCAATCGGTGGCCACAGGTTGGTCCGCAGGCTACCTGGGTTCCAATAGCTGCTGCTATAGCAGGATCCGTGGTGCTCCTTTGGAGAAAGTGGTACCAGGCCAGTGAGAGAACAATGAAACACAGGACTCCCCAGGAGGGAGGCTCCTCCCCACCATGCTCTGAGCACCGTGAGGTCCAACTCTCTGTACTAGGGAACTGCGGGAAGAAGGGTGCACCCTCTCAGGAGAAGGGGTGGCTGAGCCCCACTTCACCCCACAGCCGAGTCAGCAACTCTGCCTTCTATGAAGACAGCTCATCAGGACAACTCCTCGGGACAGTAGCGATGGCTTTGTGGCAGATCCAGCAGCCCAGGTCATCCCACCCTCCTTGTCTACGGATAGCACGGATGCTCACCCATGGGACATGGTCAGGTTCCGTCGTAGTCAAAGACAAGGAACCCTGAGAAGACTGTTGGGGTTTCCACGAGACCTCAAAGTCTCCAGCGTGTGACATACCAAGGACTGTGCCCTGGGAAGCGTGGGGCAGAATTAGGAGACTGAGGCAAAGGAG
>PVJH01031458.1:0-23733 GCA_004026705.1 Nesogale talazaci
ACTTCAAAACCTAAAATACAGTCACAGTTGTCAAAACAGCCTGCTATTGGTATAATGACAGATATGTGGATCAATGGATCAGGACAGAACCCCCCTCAAAATAAAAATATCCACATAGAGAGAAATTATTTTTCACAAAGGCAAACAAAACAAAAACAACCATTAAGTGGGAAGCAGACGCTCCCTTCAATAAATGTTATCAGAAAGGCTGAGTATCCAGTTGCAGAAGAATCAAATAAGACCCACATCTCACTCCATGCACAAAAACAAACTCAAGGTGCATTGGATCAAAGACCTAAATGTAAAACCCAAAGCTCTTAGGATGGTCAATTAGAAAACTGGGACAAAGTGCAGGGGATACTCTGGCTATCAGGAATAGCAAAGGAAACACATTCTGTGGAAGATAAAATAGATGCGTGGGGCTTATCAAAAATAAAACACTTGTGTACATCAAGAGAGTTCATTAAAAGTGTAACTAGAGAGCGAACACACATAACAGGAAAAGGACTAATTATTACAATGTACAGAATTTTACCAGTTTACCACAAGAAAAAATGTGCAGTCCTCTGAGAAAGTATGCAAAAAACCCGAATAAAGGATTCACCAAGAATGACACCCGAATTCTCAGTAAACATGTGATGCAATGCTCCCCGCCACTAGCCATCAGGAAAATGCAAGTCAAAATAACCATGAGATACCACCTAATATCCATAAGCCTAGCCCAAATTTTTAAAACGGAGGACAAATATTGGAAAGATTGTGGTGAGATAGGAACTGTGGCAGTCATGTACTTGTGCTAATTTTATGATTGAAATGTAGGGGTGGAGTCTGGCCTGTTAATCTGGAGATAGCCATTGAGTAGCCGATGAGTAGCCGATGAGGCCTGTGTGGGCATGGCTTTCACCTGAGACTCCTGGGAAATCTCGCGGTATTTCCCTTGTGAAGATGAGAAGCTATCTTCCCCAGTTGTTGGGAGTTAGTTTCAGAGATGATTAATCACAGGCAACACAGACTGGCGGCGTCTGGGAGGCTGGAGCAGCCGGTGGAGAAACCACACGGCTTTGTCCTGATGGACCCGGACCTCTGAGGCTGGGGCAGCCACATGTAGGCCTCTTCCAGTGATGAGTTGCTTCTGCCACCACGGGATGCTGTTGATGGACCCTGAGCCCTGGAAGCGAGGAGCCATGGGGAGACCCCTGTGGGTGCTGGGACTCTGTAGCCACTGACCTGTGACTTTGTGAGTCAGAAGGAGACTTTATGGACTGATTTCAGGTATATGGGTTAATATCGGACTTGTGACTTTGAGCTGGACTGGGCTGGGATGTTTTCTCAATGTCCTGTTCCTCTCGAATATAAACCCATTCCTTATATCCATATGCGTGGCTTTGAAATTTGTTCCTTTAGTCTGCCCAGACTGACACAGGAACCCTTCTTCACTGCTGGTGGATTTGCAAAATACATACAGTCACTGTGGAAGTTGAAATGGTGATACCTAAAACTGACGGCAAGTCAACTACCATATGAGCTAGTGATACCATTACTAGGCATTTACCCAAAAGGGAAAAAAAATCCCAACAGATCACAGATGTTTTCTCCCCCATGTTCATCACAGCACAGTTCACAATAGTAAGAAGCTGGAAACAGCCTAAATACCTATCAATAGAAGAATCGATTTAAAAAAATCTAGTGCATACTATATACATACAGTGAATATGATGCATCCTTAAAAAACAGCAATGAAACACCTGAAGTCATGGAGAGATGTGGAGAACCTATGCTGAGTGAAGTTCTTCAAGCAGAAAAGGACAAAAACCATGTGTGTCCACCGCTGCAGGAACAGGCACAAGCGCAGGTGTGTAGGGCATCCAGTCTTCTAGCTGGGGACCAGACAGCTGGTAAGGAACCTGACCAGTGGCAACAAAGCACACATCACCTGCTCCAGGTACGTGCAGTGTAGGTCACTTGCCAGTGGGCGCTTCAGGACTGCTGAGATCAAATGTTCAGGGGAGAGGTAGGGGACAGTGTCTGCTGAGTGGTTGCATGTGGATCTGGGGTGAGGTCCCCCAGAGAGGGAGAAGTAGGCCTGTCAGAGGGATGAGGGTTACTGATGGGAGGAGCAATGTAGAGGAGGGGAGAGGGAACAGTCCTGCTGGGATAGCATAGGTACATGCTTGTTGGGGGTGGGGGTGGGGAGAGATGATATTCAGGTGGGGGGAGGAGTGACTGAGGATGCTTTGGGAATATTGAGGGGAGAGGGTCTTTAGTGACCTGCAGGAGGTGGCAAAATTGAAGTGGACATATGAGGGTATCCAGGGAACAGAGGCCAGGTACTGTGGAAGACTGGGACACTGAATCCTGGAACTTCGGGGCAGATGCCATGCTCTTGGGGCCACTGCAGTGAGAACCCACACAGGGACTCCACTGGGTGAGCTGGATTCTAACTCAGACACACGTGTAACTTGAGGAACCAAGCGGGAAAATACATGGGGTCTGAGGAAGCAGAAGACAGCTCTACCACGTGTGGGATAATGTTGGGTGGCTGACACACAAGGTCTTCCTCCGTCAATGGCCCATATGCTGTATTCACATCTGTATTATTTTGGCAATCCTGTGATGGTGATTCTGTTATATTTTGTTTATGCTTGTTTATAGTAGGGTGTATCCTAAAGGTGAGTCCCTATTGGGGGTCACCCTGTTGAAGCTGTGTTATTTCTGTCTCTGTTTTTCAGCAAATAAATCCAGGGACATTGAGTTTATAGGAAAAGAAAAAATTACAAGGGCTTTGGGGAGAGGAGGATATAGAGAGGTGGGGGAGATAAGAGGAAGATGATGTCAAATAGTCCAGGAAGGAACAGTATGTTTGGAGTCTGATCATGGAAGCAACTGAACAATTCAGCCTGATGTGACTGGATTATAGAATTATATACCAGGTGTATTAACTCCGAAGTTGCAGCAAATTGTGGGAAAGAAAGCATAGATCGAGGAATGGGTTTGGGGTTCACACTGCGTCCCATCTCCAACTTAGGAACGATTAGTTCCTCCATCATGGCCCTGTTTGGTACTTGCCCTCATGAAGAGAACACAGAAGAGAGGGGTGTCACAGCAAAATGTGGCAAGGAATATAGATGGAATATGATTTTTGGACCTTAAAGTCTTGTTGGCAAAAAAAAAAAAAAAAAAGCAGCCTCTAGAAGGAGGGATCTGAGCCTAAGTCGTGAGAATCTGGAGTGCAGAATGCGATGGATGAGAGTGGGAGCACATGATTTATTTGTGGCGCTACCTGGGAAATAAGCCTCCAGAGAACTTCTTTTTTCTAAAATTGAGGGAACGGGAGAAAGTTTTCTCTAAACAGAGGAGCATAGAAGAGAAAAGGCATAAATATGACCTGAACAGTTATAACTTTTTCAGTAGATTCACCCTGGGATGCAGGCTGGTCCTGTTCTGGTTTCCAAATTTCCCAGTCTTTTTAGTTTGTATTGTTTTGTTCGTTTGTTCATTTTACAGTGTCTCTCATAGGTGTAGTGTCGATGGAGGTTACCCTCTTGAAGTTGTGTTTTATACTTACCTGTCTTTCGGTCTATGAAATCCATGATCCCTATAGATACATGGATCTATAGGGACAGCAAGTTAAAGAAGAAGTTTGGGAGATTGGGGGGTGGGGTGGGGAAGGGAGTACAGTGGTGTTGGTGGAGGCAAAGGGAGACAATGTCAATCTTTTTATGTAGAAAAAGATTGTTTGGAAACTGATCGTACTAGTAATTGTACAAATCTACTTGAGGTGATTGAAAAAGGAATGATATATGCATTAAATATCAACTAATAAATAAAAAGATGCACTGACAATTTTGGGTGATCAGAATACCAAGGTTGGAAACAAAGAGGAGAGGAAACGGTAATTTGAAAATACTTCCTTCTTCACAGAAAGTATTCTGGAGATCAAATGATAACATTGTGCAAGAATAGTGACTTCCTTATCATGAATATATTTTGCAACAACACGGGTGGCAACTATACACCTTGACTCCTCTAAATGGAGCAACGGACATGACTTGACTAACCTGTGCTCAGAGATGATGGAGAAGTGTGATATCGGCCATGAAAACAAGGCAGGGGCCGACTGAGGGGCACACCTCCATTACTCACACCTACGTTCAGCTTGCAGCTGCAGGGAAGGAAAACAACTCCAAGAGAACCAAGTGCAAACTAGAATATATCCCTCCTGAATTCTGAAAACTGACTTGATGTATTGAGTATTAAGGATAGAAACGTACAAAGACCTGGACTAAGAAAATGAAAGAGGGATGACAGGCTCATTGTATCTTTACCTGAAAGATCTACCAAAAAAAATGCCAAGTTTTGAGTTATAGTATTGAAAGTTTCCATGGGCAAACTACTGAACAATGCAAGAAGCATTGAGAAAAGATGGAAAAATGCACAGAAGCACTGTGCCAAAAAGGGCTAGTTGACATTCAAACATTTTGAGAAATCGTATAAGATCAAGAACCAATGAGACTGAAGGAAGAAGTCTAAATTTCCCTGAGGGCACTTGTCAAATATAAGACTTCAGTCAATGAAAAATTTCCAACTGAAGTGTTTTAAGTCAATGAAACTGTGGAACCTCTCACTCCTCTATTCCAAGAAATTTGGAAAACACCAATTTGGTCACTTGAATGGAAGTTCCATATTTGTACCTATTTAAAATAGGTGATGCAACATAATGCACAAATTATAGAATATGATTAATATGACATGCATGCAAAATTTGGCTATAGATCATTCAACAACACTTGCTTCTGCAGCCCATTCACAGGGAGCTATATGAAGTTTAGGCTGAATTGAGAAGAGGATATTTAACAAAGGCAACAATTGTTGATGTCAGGTTGATAGCAGAGAATACTAGAGAGATGTTTACTTACTTTACACTGACAATGCCAGGCATTCGGCTGTGTGAATCATAACCAACTATAGATAGCCTTGGGAAGAATAGGAATTCCAGAACTCTTGATTGTGTTCCTTTGGAACTTGTACATAAATCAGAAAGCAGTTGTGTGAACAGAACAAGAGCATTCTGCCTGGTTAAAAATCAGACATGGTATGAATCAAGATCACATTTGCTCACCCTCACATCTATTCCATCTGTGTGCTTAATACATAATAAGAGAAGCTGGACTTTATGAAGAAAAATGTGATATCAGGGTTGGAGGATGATGACACCACTTTGTTTGCTGAAAGTGAGAAGGTTTAGAACCCGTGGGTACCCACCCCTTTGGGGGTGGAATGACCCTTTCACAGGGGTTGCCCGTGTCATAACTGTAGCAAAATTACAGTTATGAAGTAACAGTGAGTATCATTTTAATGTTGAGGAACTGTATTAAAGTGTCGCAGCCTTAGGAAAGTTGAGAACCACTGGTTTAAAAGTCACTGCTGAAGATCAAAGTTCAAAACTTACAGTAAAAAAACAAGCAGCCACATTCCTCACAGCTGGACCAATGAGTAACATCATGATAAACAGAGAAAAGATAGAAATTATTAGGAATTTCATCTTGCTTCTATCCACAACCAATGCTTATAGACACAGCAGTAAAGGAATCCAAGGGCATATTGTATTGAGTAAAGCTGCTGCACTGGACCTCTTAAAGTGTTGCAAACAAGGATGCCACTTTAAGGATAAGGTGTCCTTGACCCAAGTCCTGGTACTATTTTCAATTACCAACTGTGTAAATGGAAGTTGGATCCTACATAAGGAAGACAGAAGAACTGATGCATTTGAATTATGGTGCTGGTAAGAAATATCCAAAGTACCATAGACTGCAAAAGAACAAAAGAAATGCTTCTTGGAAGAAGTACAGCCAGAATGCTTTTGAGCAGCAGGGTTGGTAAGACTTTGTCTGATGCTCTTTGGACATGCTACCAAGGGAGACAAGACCAGGGGAAAGGACATCTTTATGGGTAAATTAGAAGGGCACAGGTAAAAAGGAAGGCTCTGGACGAAGTGGATTTATTTACACAGTGGATGCAATAATGGGATCAAACCCAGTAGCAACTGTGGTGATGTCACAGGAGCATGTGGTGCATCATTTGGTTGAACATTGTTTGTCTGCCTCATCAGAGATAAAACTCCACCCAACAGCGACAGTTGTCAAGAGGACCTTCCAAACTGTCTCTGCTTTCCTTCCCCACCACCCCTTGCCTTTTAAAATAATTGATTTCTTTCTTCATGTATGATGTGTTTGATGTTCCCTAATTTTAACTGGTCTTCATTCATAGTGTTGATGTTGCAAATCTATTCTTGAGAGATTGTGGATCCTTAAATGATGATGCAAGCCATACATAGATTATTTTGATTTGTTTTCAAACTCTCTAGCTTCGATTACAGCCTTGATATGAGGAATTGATGATCTGTTCCCCCATTACGCTTCTAATCTTGTTCTGATTGAGATAATTCGTTCTCCCATAACTGACCGCACCACTGCATATGGTTTTTTGGGGGGGCATCACTGGCCTCTGGTGGTGGGGGTGGGAGGCCCAGCCTTTGCTCCTGTGGAGCCACTGCTGGAATTGAACCTCCATCCCAGTGGGCCGCAGTCCCGCGCACAACCACTACGCCACCGGGGCTCAACCCTGCATATGGCTTTAAGGACTGAGATGTTCAAACTGTAAATTGCCAACCCATTCTTCTGAAGTACCTCCCAAGCCTCCATCTAAGGTAGCCTAGCAGCCCTCAGTGATTCTATAAGAGATGGGGGAAAGTGAGTCAAAGATTGGCATCCCTGTCAGATCATGTCTCCAAAGTCCTGTGAGGGAGAGGAAAGGATCTCTGGAAGCAGCGTAACTTCCCCAGAGTGAAGCTAGACGTCTGGGGAATGTTCTGAGAAATTCCTTGGTATCAAAGCAACCATTCAAGAAAATGTCTGTAGGAGGAAGATGTGGAGGAGAAAGTCCTGCTGACTGTGAAGTCATTTCAGAAAAAGCAGAGTGACAGAAGGATAGCTGGAGACAAGGAGGGAAGCTTCCTCTGTGAAGCCCATCCTCAGGTGAGCCTTCCTTCCCCTGATGCCCGAGGGAGGCCACACTCACCTTTAAATGCCAGCAACAGAGGCAGCAGCAAGGAAGAGAGACGCAGGCAGGACTGTGGAGCGGGGATGAGCATCATGGAGGTCCTTGGAGCTTGGGTGGTCACAGTGTTGTGAAGCCTGGAGTCTGCTGTGTGGGGACAGTTGTAGTTTTCTCTGCCGTGATGTCAGAGGGAGTGACAGTGATGGGAGGAGAGGGCTGTGGCAATCAGGAAGTTCCCGCTTCAAGATTGTTAAACAGATTTCACACAAAATGTAACAGGTTGCAGAGATAAGAGTTCCATGTGACATAGATATGGAACAGCTCTTGACCAACTCTATGAGGGTGCAGGCTTTGTCCTCTCAACCACACAGAACAGGTTGTCTGGACTTGCATCTTGCTTTCTTGGAATGCCCATTTTTGGAAGCCAGCCACAACTCTATGAAGAAGTCATAGTTTGTCCTTCAGAGCAGTTACAAAGCAAGGGCACCCAAAGGGGTTCTAGCTCACTGGTCAGGTGAGGTGCCAGCTCATAGCCAATAGCCATCACCATGTAACTAGAAAAGCTTCCAGATGATTCTGCCAAATGCAACAGATGGCCCACCCAGCAAGTGTTCCTGAGCACACCGCTGAAAGAAGCCATTCTTGTTGACTCCTGTGATAATTCCTGAGCCATGCTATCAGGGATCATAATACACATGTGTGTTTGGGCTGCTGCACAGATCCAGAAAGCAAATCAACTTGGAGAAGTTGGTGTTTGAACTAGAAGGACAGGAGTAAAACATAGACATGAAGGTGGCGTCCTTGGCATCGCTTCCAGGCAGGTGGGAAGAACCCCAGTTTTCTGATACAGTGGTTCCAGGCTGTGTCCTGAAACTTTGCCCTATAGCAAGAAGAGCAGGGTAGAAAAGAGTCCATTATTGGAGAGGTAGCTAAAGTTTCCTGGACTATCTTTTCCCCTTTCTTGGCTAAGTTCCCTGGGAAGAAGCGAAGCAGCCGAAAGTGAAGTGTCTACAGCGTAGGGCAGGAGTTGTGTTGGAAACCTAGCATCGCCCATGGGTGTTTACTGAGTGTTTGTGCTCATGCTTAGTTCAGGAGAGAAATGCCCCAGGGGTTGAAATGGACACTCAGCTCCATGAGGAGAAACAAAGACACTCCTGGGTCTTAGACCCTCTCTTGACCCTTCAATACCCCTTGCAAATCCTCTATAAAGTCTCTTTTCCCCAACTACACCAGAGATGGAGCTTGGGGAGATCAGAAGATTCATGGAAAACCTGGATGGTTTATACTCAGCAACTAACCGAAGAGTCAGTGGTTTGAAGCCACCCATTGGTGTGGAGGATGAAACTACTTGCTTCTTTTTCAACTAGAGTGTTTCAACTCAGAGTCCACAAGAATATTACCATTCCTTGGTTCTTTTATGAGTTTAAAGGAAAGTCTGTTTTGCTTAGTGAAGCTTCCACTTTGGTTCTTCTGGGCATTTCTTACCTCAGAAGAACAGAAATTAAAAACCTGATACAAAATTCACACATCATACACTTCTATAGTCAAGTCAAGGTAAAAATGAGCTGTATGTACATCGTCACAATGAGCTCTAGTGGTCCAATCCCCACACATTCATTTTTGCTCCCCAGTTTTTCTTAACCTCCAACCCCCTCAATCTCGATAGAACATTCTATCAGTTATTGTCTCTAAGAATCCACTCTTTCTATTCCTCAGACACTGGGAAACCTCATAGAAACAATAAAGGACACACAGAGTGAAACAGAAAGAATGTAATATTGTAGAGACAAAGATAAAATAAAGAGTAAGCTATAAAAGACCACCAACATTTTTTTCTTTAATTTACAAAAGAAAGTTCTCTCATGAAACAAGTGAGACATATTTAAGCCTAGGGTAAATCCAGGTTGGATAAAGAGGAAAGTCAACTGACCAAGTATCTTATTTTTATTTTAAAATCAATTTATTGGAGTCTCTTACAGCTCTTATAACATATACATTGTGCTAGCCCAGATTGACTAGAGAAATCATTTCATAGAAACTCATGTGTATAAAAAAAACTTTGTATACAAGAGCAATTTATTATTGAGAAAATATCCCAGCTCAGTACAGATCATTTCTACAAATTTGATCCAATATTAGCCCATATGTCCAATACCAATCGATAAATTCCTCTTCAGACTCATGAAACACATGCAGTGATGCCAAAAGCAGAAAGATCACAGGCCAGTAGCTGGAAAGTCTTGTGGATCCAGGGGTGGTTTAAGCAATCAGGGTTAGTGTATGTCTCCACATGGTTCCTCCAGTATCAGGGCTCTAGCTTAGCCTCATGTATCTTGTCAACCAGAAGAAGCAGTGTGTGTGCCCCCTCTCCAGCAAGCTCTTTATCTCGGCAGTGCCTCCAAATGAGGTCAAGTTGTGACCTGATGGACAGGCTAGACTCCACCTCTTAGCAAGAAGACAGACTATGCAACTGCCACGTACATCATTATATCAAGCATATTTGTACATGTTACCATCAACATTTTCTAAATATTTTCATTCTATTTAAGTCTTTGGTATCAGTTCCTCTTTTTCTCCTTCCTACTCTCCCTCTTACCCTCATGACCCTTTGATGAGTTATAACTTCTTGTTATTTTCATATTTCACACCAACCACTGTATCCCTTCACCAATGTTTCTGTTGTTCATCCCCTTCAGGCTGTTGGGGGTTATGCATCGATCATTGTGATCAGTTCCCCATTCCTCACCACCCCCACTTTCTCCTCCTCCTCCTGGCATCACTGCTCTCATTTCTGATCCTAAGGGGTTTATCTGACTTGAGTTCAGTGGTTCACGAGCTCTTATCTGTACCACTGTACATGCTCTGGCAGAACTGAAAGGCAGGGGTCATGATGGGGAGGTATTGCTTAAGCCTCCGCAGATATGGGTGTGCAAGTGTAGACCCCACCTCAGTGCCACAAATCTTGAGGAAATTGTAATTATGTGGAGCAACTGATGAACAGAGAGGTCCACACATGCACACATCACCTAAAACTATGTGCTACAAGAAAACAACAATAAGCCTACAGGTTGGGGAGAGAGTAGACCTGCCACACCCACAGGGAAGCAAACCAAGAAATAAAAAGAGAGAATGAGGGTCTGAATCTCATACTGGCACACCAAACCCTGAGGATGACTTCTCTGCATGGAACTGCTAAAGCACAGAGAGGACTGTAAAACCACAAAACAGCTCAAGGTATAATGTCCCCTCTTGGAGTATACTGCAGCAGAGAATAATACTGGGACACACAATGGGGACGGATCTGGTCTGACACCCCCCAGGGGGGCAAATCAAGAAGGGAGCATAACGCATCAACTATAGGAGGATAGTTAAGCTGCAAAATTCCTGATGAGGCCCCCCCAATAGTTTTCAGACTAGATGGGGCAGTTCCCAGAACCCTCAAGCAACAGTGGGGAGATAGTCATAAAGGTCAGTGGACAGAGCAAGTATCTTATTATATCATAGTCCAACTTGACAGTAATCTCTGTCTGACAGAAAATCTCTTCACATGCCTTGCCTGTGAACAGAGGGAATCTGCCAAAGCTTTCATTCACTAGATCCTCTGTAGATGCATTTTGGGCTCCCACTGTTCTCCACAGCCTGCCACAAATGGGGTGTCCACAATTTAAGCTCTGATATTTTCCCCTTCATCATATTTGGATTTTGTTAGTGCCATCTTTGGATCACACAGGCTGGTGTGCTTCTTCCAGGAGGACTCAGCTGAGGTCTCAGTTAGATTTCTGCTTGTTAGAAGGACAGACTTTAATACCCAAGCTGTCTATAGCACATTGCCCATGTCACCAGGGTTTGATGAGAAACCAGGTGACTAGGGCCAAGTTAGGAACATAATAGTCTGCACATTTTCAGTTTGGGGAATCTACCAGCAATGTTTCTATTAGATCTCACTAAGCACATTGTGATGAAAAGTAACCAAGTGTAGTATAAAATGAAACCCTGTGTGGTCCCGTCTCATCCTCACACTGGTTGCTGTGTTCAAGCCAATTTTTGCAACCACTGTGTGAGCCATTCTCCTTGTGTTTCTGCCTCTTTTCCCAGATGCTCTACTGTACTGAGCATGATGTCTTCCTCCAGGAACTTCTGTGCCTGATACGGTCTTTAAAGTACAGGAGACCAAGTCTCATGTTTCTGGCTTCTATGAATATTCTGGCCATGCTTCTTTCAAGAATGGTTTACTTGTATTTCAGGCAAAGTCTTGTTTCCTATTCCTTGTTCTGCTTTTGCATGCATGCAGATAAAGAGATTGAAAATACTGTGGCTTGGGTCAGGTGCACCTAGGAGCTCAAAGTGACATCTTTGCTTCTTAGCCCTTTGAAGAGATCTTCTGGAGGCAGATTTGACTACTGAAATGCTTCATTTTTTGATGACTGATTCCAGGGGCATTGATTGTAAGCTACACACAATAAGTTCATTAGACTCACTGCCATTGGGCGGACTTTGATTCACAGTGACACTACAGGTCAGGGCAGAGCTGCTCCCATGAGCTTCTGAAACTATCCTGGTTTACGGAGTAGAAATCTCAGTCCTCTTACCAAAATAACATCATTGGAAATCTAATATTTTTTTCTATTCCTCATGACGCCATTTACTGAACCAGTTGAGATGTTTGAGTTTTGATTTTGAGGCATAAATATTGTTAAAGCTGTGGTCTTTGACCTTCATCAGTAAGAGCTTCAAGTAGTCTTTACTTTCAGCAAGCAAGGTTGTGTCATTAGTATAGTCCAGGTTGTCAATGAATCTTCTTCTACCAATCATGATGCTACATTTTTCATATAGTCCAGGGTGAAGGTTAGATTTTACATCCACTTGGTGAACCCTGTGTGGTGGTGGGTGTGGCCTCCAACCTGTCCATCAGGTCCAGTCTGTCAATGCTCCTTGGCAATGTGGATTTTTTATAAGGGAGACGGTGAGAATCTCTCTTTCATGCCCTTCACCTTTCTGCTTGTTTGGATTCTTTTGCAGTTTGAGGAGTTGCATATTTTGGAAAAGAGGTAAAGGGAGAAAACTTTTAAAGCTGAGTTAGAGATGTTATACTCAGAAGATAAAGCTGTGGGGTTAGGAGTGGAGTCAAGTGGAATCCAGAAGGTGAGAAGTAGTATTTTAGCACAGATATGAGCGTGTGTTTTAAGGCTGAGTCCCACCGTGGATGAGATAGAGAAGGACCTCGGTAAGAAACTTCACTGCTTCTCACATTCTCAAGAAGTAGAGCAGTCCGTGGCCAGAATCGGTTCCCATGACCTGGCCCTGGGGCACCATAGACTGTGAAAAGGCCCAACAGGTGTGTGTGGGCAGGCAGGTGTTCATGGATGGAAGTCACATGTTTCAGAATCCTCAGAAGATTCTCTCTCTCTCTCTCTCTCTCTCTCTCTCTCTCTCTCTCTCTCTCAGGTGAGGCCATCAGAGGAGCAAGGACAAGCTGTGGAAACAAGTCCATAGTTAATTATCTGCTCAATGTCCAGAAATGTTTCCTGGATGCTCCCTGTGTGCCTTGATCTGCTCTCTCCCTAGCAGGATGATGGGGAGGGGACAGCATTTCTTCAGGGTGGCACTGCTTCCTCTGTCTCCCTGCATCCTTATCCCCATCTGGAGTTCTGTCCTCTCAGTCATGTGCAGGATCAATAGGACAATCTTCATAGAAACAGGTCCATGGGTCCTCAGCATAACTCTAACATGTGAATTTCTCCTGTCCCTATTGAGTGCTAGTGTTCAAATAATCTGAAGATGTTCTCCAAGATCATCACCCCCAAAGTTTGCTCCATCTTGGCCCTCTCCTCAATATCCTCCATGTAATTTCTGGGACCCCAAGAACGTCCTTTGAAAACCCTTGATATCATAACCTCTCAGGTTCCTGAGAGGCACACTCTGTTAAAGGTTCTTTCTGAGAGAGATATGTAAATTCTTTTAACTCCTGCTGGGCACTGACACTGTGTGACACATGGCATATGCTAGGCTGTTCATCCCCACTGACCTGGCCTCTCTGAGCATAGATGTTTTCCCTCTCTCCTTCCTTCCTTGAAGACTGACGTTCTCCCCCCACCCCCTACTTACTATCAGGCGCTCATCTTCTTGTAGACATAGAAGACAGACACAGCAACCACCATCAGTCCCTTGAAGCCTAGGAGGAAAGCTCCAAAAAGAGGAAATGGATTCTTCCAGTCTAGGGATGAAAGTCAACAAATAGGAGGAGCCATTAGTGGAGGCACTCGGGGTCCAATCCCAGCCTTCCCCTGACTCCCTCTGGTGCTCCCTGTGCCCATTTATACACTGAAGCCTCTGAAGCACCCGTGTGTCTATTCTCACTCCCATTTACTTCCCAGTGTCTGTGGCAGTAATTCTTGAGGGAAGGGATGGAGAGGACATGCTCGCAGGGGCATGTAAGTGACTCTTACTTTCTTTATTCTCCTGACTGGGTGGAGAATTATTATCTTTGCTCTCAGGAAGAAACTCGAGCTTTAGACAGTGTAGGGAGTCACAAGATTAAGGACATTCAATTCCAGGGAAATCCTTCACTGATTTTTTAAAAAATAATTTCATTGGGTACTCATACAACTCTTATCACAATCCATGCATCCATCAATTGTGCACTGAGATCTTTTCAGAGGGTTTCCTTGACCCTGTTTTTCTTTCCTGTCTTCTTTTTTTGTTACCCGAAGTGTGTAAGGGTTTTCTAATAAATCATTTTATTGGATGCTCTTAAAATGCTTATCACAATCCATACGTATATACATTGTGTCAAGCAACTTTGTATACCTGCTGCCATCATCATTCTCAAAACATTTGCTCTGTACTGAACCCTTGACCTCAGCTCATCTTTTCCCCTCCCTCCCCACTACCCCTTCCTCATGAATCCTTGATAATTTATAAATTATTATTGCTATTTTTGACTGCTTTTCAAACCTAGACAAGTTCATCCTAAAGGTGACTGGAAAATATATAGGCATTTCATAGTAGGAATCGAGAACAGGATCCACGGTTTAAGAATTTCAGGGTTTTCTGAAGAAGGAAGGTCTGAGGTGACACTGTAGGTGGCCCAGCCTAGTGACTTCTAGCTGGAAACACCCTGACAGTAAGTTAAGAGCACAAAGTCTCACGTTGGAAGGAACTTCAAGCTCACATTATTAATCTGAATCAGTGGGTGTGAAAGTGGAATCCTTTTAACATGTCATGCATAAGCACACAAAGATCCCACTAGGTAATATTAGAGAAGGCTAATTTACAAAGATTATAATCCATATTTCCTTGCTAGAATAAACATTGCATTTTACGTAATGTATTTACATTGCATTTTAATAACATATTTACACAAGTTATTAATGATGACTGAAACTTCCCTGATAGTAACAACAACGAATATTAGCATGTTAGTTTCTTAGAAAGCTCATGTCATGCTCAAGACCAAAAAGGTCTGTAGAACATACTCTCTAGCAGTTTTTTTACCCTCGTGCACCTCTCAGTTTTTTGTGATGGTTTGCATGTTGCTGTGAGACTGAAAGCTATGCCACTGCTATATCAAATACCAGAAGGGTTACTCATGTGAACACCCAGGTTTCCGCAAAGCTTCCAAACTAATAAAGACAAGGAAGAAAGAATGGGTGATATACTTCTGAAGGATCAGTCATGAAATCCTTATAGATATTAGCAAAACCTTGCTTGATATAGAGCCAGAAGATGAGCACTTCAGGTAAGAAAACACTCAAAACTGTCCTGTGAAAAACTCAACTCCTCACAGTTGACCTTCATGATGTGGTTCCAGCGAATATTTCCATGTCTTCATTTGCTGATGGGGCATAACTGGAAATGAGAAGAGTGAGCTTCCAACACCCGTTAATGACCAGAACATGGAATCAACAAAGTATAACTCTAGGAAGAGTGGAAGTCATCAAATATGAACGGGAATGCATCAAGATTATATTTCATAGGCATGAACGACCTAGAAATTAACTGATGTTGGCCATTGTGAGTTGCACAAAGACAAGAAATGGGAAATTGAAGAAGAACAATGTCCCATTCATAATTGAAAAGAATATTTCAAGGTCTATCATCAATACAAGGTCTGTGATGAGATACTATCTATAGGTTTGTAAAAAATCTAGATAATACAAATATTCAAATTTACACAGAAACTACTAAGTTGATGAAGATATTGAAGTATTTACCTCCTTTCTTCATCTGAAATTGATGACTCATGCCATCAGATGCATGGATAATGACTGAAAATTTGAAAGCAAAAGCTGGTTGCAAAGAGGAAGGCTCAGTGGTTTGAAAATATCCGTTGGTGGTAGAATCATGCAGAAGATCCCATGAGAGGATTTTGCCAACAACTTCTTCAGTGCGAGGGCACTTTTTCCAATTACATAAACAGCAGCTATGTAAGTGGATCTCACAACACTCATGATAAAGAGATCAAATAGCCTACATCTGGGCAGAAGAGTGAGTGAAAATCACAATATCATCAGCCAGCACAAAACTGGAGTTGAGTTCTAGGAATCTCTCCTTCCTAACCTGATTGCCAAAGGCAAAAGTGTGTGAGCAAATGTGGTGAAGAAAGCTGATGGTGCTCAGCTATCAAAAGATGTAGTGTCTGGGGTCTTAAAGGCTTGAAGACAAACAAGCAGCCATCTAGTTTAGAAGTAACAAAGCCCACATGGAAGAGGCACACCAGTCTGTACGACCGCAAGGTGTCAGAGGGGTCAGGTACCAGGCATCAAGGAACTAAAAATTTTATTAGTGTTAATTGGGGGGAGGGTGCAGGTTGGGGACCCAAATTTCATCTGTAGGCATCGGACTTCTCCTTACAGAGGAGTTGAAGGGAGGAGATAAACTACTTAGGCTGTAGCGTAACAATGATGAAGCATACAACTTTCTTCTAGTTCTTCAATGCTTCCTCCTTCCCACTGTCATGATCCCAGTTCTACCTTACAAGTTTGGCTGGACCAGAGGATATACACTGACACAGATAGGGAACATAGGGAATCCAGGACAGAGGACCCCTTTAAGACCAGTGATGAGAGTGGCAGTACCAGAAGGGTAGAGGGAGGGTGGAGTAGAAAGGGGGAACCGATTATGGAAATCTATGTATAATTTCCACCCTGGGGTACGGACAGCAGGGAGGTGGGTGAAAGGAGTCATCGGGCAGTGTAAGATATGATAAAGTAATAACAATTTTTGAATTATCAAGAGTTTATGGGGGGTATTTATGGGGAGGAAGGGGAAACCTGAGGCGCCTATGACAAGGGTTTAAATGGAAAGCAAATGCTGTGAGAGTGATGAGGGCAGTGGCTGTACAGATGTGCTTGACACACAATGGACCTAAGTGTGGATTGTGATAAGAGTTGTATGAGGCCCCAATAAAAGGATTTTTAAAACTGGGGCTAACTGTGAAACAGACCATCAATGTCTCTTGTCTGAACTCAGTGGAAGCAGAAGAAAATGAAAATCCCACAAGTGCTAACATAGAACCATGATTATGTCTGTTATGAATTCATAGAACATCTCAAGAGTAAATCTGACCCACAGAGCACTAAGGGCAATGATCTGACAAGCTGCAGGATGATATTAGGACCTTCAAGATATCAGCCAATCTTGAAGGAAACAAAAGGTCACCAGATCTATGGGATGAAATAAAAGTTCCAAATGGATGGCAGAAGGGGCCCTGAAACTTGATCTTGAATGCAGAGCAGCTACAGCAAATGGGAGAAATGACAAAGTTGAAGCTCTGAACAGAAAATTTCACAGGACACCTTGAGAAGACAAAGTAGAAGATTATCATGAAATGTGCTAAGACTTACAGGTGAAAGTCAATCATGTTCAGTGTATCTGAAGCAGAAAGCATGGGGGTGGGGTGGGGTATAGCTCAACAAGCAAAATGGAATGAAACAGGAGGCATCAAAAGGAGATAAAAGGAATATACAGTTACAAACCAAAAGTAATTGGTCAGCATTCAACCATTTCTTAAACTGGCATATGGTCAATAACTACAGTCCCTAAGGAAGACGTTAAAGCGGCAGTGAGGCATTAGTGCAAAGCAAGGCATATGCCACTGGCAGAATCCCAATCGAAAGGGTTCAACCATGAGAGAAGACGCCAGGCCTCTTCCTGCCAGCCACTCAGGTGAATGCTGTGCTAGAACACAGGCAAGGAGACTGTATATTACAGGTGTCTGTATAGACACCCTTGGATTTCATACAAAAGATACCTGATTGGATAGAGATGTGGAAAAGGAATTGATGAAAGTTCATTCTGAACTAGTTTAACCAGAAAGATTAAGATATCCTGCAACTACCATGGTGTCCTGTCCATCCCACTGATCCCACTGAAGGTCGTGGCTCTATGCCCATAGCAGCGTTCACTGTATCTGCTCCTTCTATGTCGGTCTTCTCAGACTCCTCCCTCTACAGCTCCCTCACTTTATGTTTCCACGACTTTGATAATAATTGCCCATGTTCTCACTTCCAGCTGCCTGAGACAATCACAAGCAAGGCCATCTCTCTCCATGAGAGTCCACAGCACACTCTTGCAAAGAGAGCTGGTGTCATTTCTGTGCCTGCAGGTGCTCAGCTTGACCAGATCCAAGTGAAGGGTAGACTTTGAAGTTTCAAAGTCTGCTTGAACACTATTCAAAAAACAAAACAAAACAAAACAAAACAAACAAACAAACAGGGTTCAAGTTAAAAAAAATGCCTTCAAGGGAAGGGACCAAGTCAAATGGGTCTGGCAGTTTGAAAAAAAGGAAGTTGGCCAGGAAAGGACAGTGTCTGTTAGAACAGTGGTTCTAAACCTTTCTAATGTGGCGACTCTGTAATACAGTTCCTCATATTGTGGTGACTTCCATATGTGGGCGTATGTACATGAGGATGGACCTGCCTAGAGAAGGATAGAGGAGTGGCTTCTCCGTTCCTAAGGCCATCAGAAATAGGATCTTAGGTGACCTCAGCAAAAGGGTCCTTTGACCCCAAAGGGGTTGCGACCCACAGGTTGAGAGCCCCTGTGTTAGATGATTCCTATCTTCTGAAAAGAAAGAGCAAAAAAATCCGATAATTTAGCCCAAGATGGAATGATAGGAATAGCAGAGCTTCAGAGGAAGTTAAACTCATCTTCAGCTTCAATGAATCTCCAAGCTATGTGACCTGAGAGGAATCCCTGAGTATGTAAATGGTTACTGCAAATCTGAAAGGTGGTAGATGAATCTACTCTGAGGTGCTTCATAGGATCAAGGAGCTGACACAGAAGAGAACGATAGAAATGGCAGGTGACTTTGCATAGAACTAAAGAGACAACAAAACAATAGGAAAGCAACATTTAAGGACTTAAAGGAGGAGAGGGGACACTATGGTACAAATAATCCGTATCATGAAGGCGTCTCTTATAGATAATCTCTTCATCTCTCCCCTTCAGTCCTTTGGTTAGCATGCACCTAACTTGTGCTGGAGTTCGCTGATCTTCTTGAGTTTATATTTAATATTGTCTACAAAGTTGAGAAAGGTCAGCCATTATTTCTTCAAAAAGTTTTTAATGCATGAGCATCCCTGTCCTCTTGTTTCTCACAAATAACTCTGTTCCTCATTTTATTCCCCCCCCCCGTGTTGTTCATTTTAGTAAGCTCTGTTCCTCACTCTCACCCAGGCCAGTTGCCCTTGGTTCATGGTGGCTCCGTCTGTGTCACAGCAGGACTCCGCTCCAAAGGGTTTCCATAGAGTTTTCTGCTGAGGTTTCCCTGGGTGAACTCAAAGTGCCCAATTCAGTAAGTACCTCACTGCTTGTACTGTCCAGGCAGTAGCTTAGCCTTACCAATGTCGATTCTATCATTTTCAATCTGCTTGTAAGGACATCTAATGATGTTTATATATCTACATATACATATATATACACGCTAACCTATATCTGTAATATTTTCTGTGTCATAAGATGTGATGAGATTTGGACATTGTGGAAACAGCATATGATAGGCAGGCAGTCACTGGACTAGAAAAAGCCCCATTCCTAAGTCTGTCTTTCAGTTATTTTTGTATGTAGATGACAACAGTTATGTGATATTCAGAAGCCATCAAAAGTTACCTATGCAAGAAGGGTCACTATGAGTAGGAATTGGTTTATGGCAGTAAGTTGAGTTTGGTATTTTTAGTACTTTTTTTGCATAGAAAATAAGAAAGAAACATTCCAAGATGCAGTAAAACACCTTTAACATAACCGTTAGAATGTTTTGATGAATACTGCTCACCTTTTTGTCATTAGGAACCGTTGTAAATATAAGGTTTTATGGGGACTTTAGGACTGATGCTCCCTCAGGACGAGTGATGGGAGTGGTGATACTGGGAGGATGGAGGGATGGTGGAGTAGAATCTACATATAACCCCCTCTCTGGGGCATGGCCAACAGGGAAGTGAGTGAAGCGACACATTGGACAGTGTACGATATGAAAAAGCAATAGCAATTTGTAAATTATTAAAGGTTCATGGGGGGCAGGAGGGAAGGGAAATTTGGGGAGCTAGAACTGGGGGCCTAGATGGAGGGAGGAAGTTTTGAGAGGGATGATGGCAACAAGTGTGCAGACGAGGCCTGGATATAATTGACGTATGTACAGATTGTGAGGGGAGGTGTCTGAGTCCCCAATAAAATGATGCACTAAAAAAAGGGGGGAGGGGGAAGGAGGAGCTTATACCAAGGACTCAAGTGGAAAATGTTAGGAAGTGAATGTGACAACATGCGAGCAAATGTGCTTGATACAGATGATGTATCGAATGTAATAATACCTGTCAGAGTCCCCAATAAAATTATTAAAAAATATAAGGTTTTATTGCAGTTAGTTCATTAGTATTAGCTGCTTGTAAGTTGGATGTTCATAAACCAGATACTCTTGTATTTAGCAAATCTGTATTTGGCAGCATTGAGACCCTGCACTGATCAGACAGTCAAGATGCAGGACACAAATAACACTTCACTTGCAGAAATACATCTGGCATCTGAACCATCGTTTTCTATGCAGGGATGTTGAGAGAAGAGATGCTATGTGGTGCACAGTTGTCACCTATATTTTAGTTCTATGATTAACTTACAGTCCTTTAAAAAGAGTTTGTCTATCTTTGATGAGATGAAATACCTGTCTATTTTAAAATATTTCCCTGTAGTCATGGATCACAGGTATCGTAACTGAATCAATGCCATTGGTTTGTAGCATAGCTATCTGGACCATCCCAGGAAATATCACTGATTGCTCTCCCATGGCTCATGCTTTGCTTTTTGTCAAATAAATAACATTGGATTTTATTCCAGACATTATGAATGAGATGTTATAGAAACCTTGAGGGATGCTGCACTGACCAGAGTTGATTTTTGTGAGACCACTAATTTAGGATGGTTTGGGGTAATTCTTCTGATGAGTTAATGTCGAGAACTTGGACGAACTGTGGATATCTTCATTTCTCTTTGTTCTATTCATTGTTTGAGCTGCCAACGTTCCCAATGTAGGCTCTCCTCCCCCTCCAGTGTGCTGGGGGCAGAGCCCAGGGACAGCATCACAGACTGCCAGGAGTGGAGACTGAAGTTGGAAAACATAAGGAGGTGTCCTGGCGGGGGCGCTTATGGACCTGGGAAGGTGGTCAGCGTTGGATGAGAAAACCAGTGGCAGGAAGCTGTGATCTCTCTCCACCCTACTCTTTCCTTCTCTACTTATCATGCAGTTATGCAAAATACTCATGGTAGAATTCTTGCTTCCCAAGCGGGGGACCCACTTTTGATTTCTGGCCAGTGCATCTCAGGCAGAGCCCCCACAATCAGTTAGTGGAAGGTTGTGTGCTCCTAGATTTGAGGAACAGACTTCAGCATGGCTTCCAGACTCAGACAGACTAGGGAGAAAGGCTGAGCAGTCTACTTCCAAAACCCAGTCTCTGAAAACTCTATGAATCACAACTGTCTGTTTCCTTTAAACATGGGACACCGTGAATTCGGGAGAAGTAGCAAGGTTGTTGAAAGCATTAAGAAAAAGACAAGAACAGTAGATTACGGTAAAATAAATACAACACACTACTTTAACATTACAAATATAAAGGTAAATAAGATACACTTTAAAGTTGAGCAAAGTGGGGTATTGGTGGGGTGGAAGCCTCACCAGGGTTGTGCTCTGTGCTCCTCTGCCTCAGCGTCTGCCCTCTGGTGACCGCGGGCTGCCCGTCGTGCACCACCTGGCAGGTGAGCACCACATCCTCCCTGTGGGCCGAGGAGTTCACCAGGATCCAGCTCTTCAGGGTGTAGGTCCCGTCCTTGTCCTCCGTGAGGAGCGAGGCCGATTCGGTTCGGGACACATTTCCGTTCTCCAACCAGGTCAGGGCTATGTTCTTGGGGTAGAACTTCTTCACCTGGCAGGTGACGTTCACCTGGTTCCCTTGGACCGGGTGTTGGAAGGTCTCCAAGCTGGGCTCAACTGAAAGGGCACAGAGCAGAAGCTCTGACCTTGTGGAACAGACAGGTCACAGACAGGGGGCTCTGGACCAGTGATCTCCCCCCATTCTGACAAGGGGAGCACTGAGGACAGTGCTGGGCATGCAGCAGGTGCTCAAACAATGTACGACCTGTGTGCATCACCCATGGAATCCCTGTGCACAGTGCCTGGCGCACAGTAAGGACTCGAGCATGGACAGTTCCTATAAGGGTGCCGAGTGAAGTTAGCAAGTACAATGACTTATGGGTAGCCAGAATGCAATAACCATAACAAAATAAATAAGTAAATAAAGCCAGCAACTATGTAGTAGGTACCTAGCAACTGCTGCTGTTTTTGGTAAAAGAAATGAAACTTCCTAGCATTGTGATAGGGAAGATACTTAACTGAAAGCTGCCACCATCATAACAATATGAGGGGGTACCCAAAATAAACAGAATTTCCCCCTCAAAGCTCTGTACTTAAAGCTTTATACAAATCAAAGTTTTCAACTTCACAGTACTCTTCATTTCACTGAAGACATTTGTCAAATCTGTGATTCTATTCTTAGAAGCCTTCTTTTTCAAACTCATCTGTTTGGATGGCTGACAGCATTGCCCTCATTTTTTTTCTTCAACTCTTCTATGTCGTCCAATCACTGTCCTTTTGTGACCCTCTGCATTCATGAAAACATAAAGCAGTCGCACTAAATGAGTCAGGTACATGGAGCCAGAAAGCCAGGCTGGTTCCTGTCAAAACTGGCACACTGAGATGTCTGCCTGATCTTGTGCATTGTGATGCTGACCAAACCAGTCCTCCATCTGCCACAAATCAGTCCTCCATGGTCACACACTGTTATACAATCTTTGAAGAACCTCTAAGTAGAAGGCTTGATTAGCAGTCTGACCTGGTGAAATGAACTCCAAACGCATCATGAGTTGACATTTTTGATTGTTCACAAGTTGACGGACATCCAGAACAAAGTTTGTCATTGATCAATATTTCACCTGTTTTGAAATGAGAAAGCCTCTAGTACATTTGAGTTTTTTTCCCATTGCGCTGTCCTTGTAAGCTGTGTTCACCACCACAACTGTTCCTGTGGCAATTTTTCCTGCACAGGGAACAAAGTCTCATAGCTGCACACTGTTCTCTTACGTCGGCCATCACAAAAAAGGCAGTGTGAGTGAAATGGCTTTGACAAAAAAAAAAAAAATTCACTGTGACCAGAGAGAACCTTCCCAAGCAACGCCTCTGGGTGCACTAACTCAGATCGATATGCCACATGCTCACCTGGCAGGAAAGACATGTACTATGAAGGCTCTGCTCTGTCTGGAGCAATTCCAGCTTTTGGGTACCCCCTCATATGTGAGAGTGCTGAGTAATGACTGACACCTTGCAGGTTTACGACTATGGGTGGGACTATTAGCCATCTGTATTCAGGCAGTGCATGCTCTGGGGAGCAGGCTTGGGGGCAGGTGGGGGGTGGGCTGCGGGGGTGTCCTCTACCTCGGATGGTCTCAGACAAGTTGGCCGTCCCACGAAGAGAGCCCTGCAAGGCAGTGTGGGCCACCTCGCAGATGACCTGAGAGCGCACATCCTCTGGGGTCAGCGTCACCTGGGTCCTGCTGGAGAGGTGGTAGGAGACACTGTCGCCTGGCGGGACCACCTGGGTCTGCAGGGCTGGGAGCGCTTTCCCATTTTTGAACCACTTCAGAGAGACGTCTCTGGGGGAGAAGCCGTGGGACTCGCAGGTGAAGTTCACCGTCTGCCCAGGTGTGGTCCTCGCCGAGGGCCCCTTTACCAGGGGGGCAGAGGGCTTGGCTACAAGAAGGAGCGATTGTCAGCTGTAAACATTATTGACTGGACCTCTGGAAAGATACCTGTGTGAGATGGTTCACCGCCTTCCCACAAATGATTTCCTTTTCCTGATGATAACACTAATTGGGAAGGATTGCTGTCCTCATCTCACAGACCAGGACAAATACCTGCTGCTGAATTGGCCCCAGTGTCTCTCTGAAGCCTCGTGTATTTTGCTCCATCTTGCATTTTCACCCAAGTTCTCAATAAATTCAGAAACTGCTGTTTCCCTTGAGAAGTTAGAAATGATCTTGTCTCCACGAGGACAGGATGGAACAACGCCTGGAGCTGCATGTGGACCCGCCCCTCCTCAGGGAGACACTGTCTGAGCAGCCGCAGGCCTGTCTCCAGCA
>PVJH01031459.1:0-23728 GCA_004026705.1 Nesogale talazaci
GTCCACAGGAGAGGGTGAGCAATATTTGTGTGTTTTTTTAAATTGTATTAGGCTATTTTTTCCCCCAACTCCTTTAGGCACAAGTTTATTTTTTTTCCAACTCCTTCAGGCACAAGTTTATTTTTTATTTTTTTAATTAAAATCATTTTATTAGGGGCTCATACATCGTGTTTCCAATACATAAATAAACATACTGTGTAGCAAGCACCCTCACATGTCCACTGCTGTCATCATTCTCCAAACATCCGCCCTTTGCCCTGAGCCCCTGGTATCGGCTCCTCCAACCCCTCCCCACTTCCCCAGCTCTCCCTCCCCCATCAACCCTCAATACTTTATAAGTTATTATTGTTCTGTCGTATCTTATCCTGCCCAATACCTCCCACAACCCACTCCCCCCATGCCTGTCCTCCAGACAGGTCATAGTAGATTGTTGCAGTTGGTTCTGTCTCTCTACCCCACCTTCTCTCCACCTGTCCAGTAGTTCCAATCTAATCATCTGCCTGAGAGGCCTCATCCTTCCTGATTTCCCCATATCTCCAGGCCTCCTCTCCACCATTGTACCTTCTCCAGTTTATCTGGATTTGCAAGGTAGAGTTGGGACCATGATGGTTGAGGGGGAGGAAGACCTCAAGAACTAGAGGAAACTTGTATGCATCATCACTGCCCGGCTGCACCTTGACTAGTCTGTCTCCTTCCCATGGCTCCCCTGTAAAGGGTTGACCACTTGCCCACCAGTGGGCTTTGGGTTACCCCCCCCCCCCCGCTCCTCCCCTCACTCATAATGAAGTGATTCCTGTTCTTTGATGCTCGATACCTGCTTCCTTTGGCCCCTCTTGATCACACTTGCTGGTGTGCTTCTTCCCTGTGGACTTTGCTGTCTCCATGCTGAATAGCCACTTGGTTATGTTCAAGTCTTTGAGACTCTAGACATTCAATCATTTGGTAGCTGGGTACTATCTTTTCTTTTACTCTGTTTGCCTCTGTACCCATTTGTCTTCAGTGATATCGAGAGTTAATTAGTTCATTGATTTTGATTTTTGTTCTTTGATGCCTGACACCTGATTGTTTCAGCACCTCACGATCGCACAGGCAAGTGAGCTTCTTTTATGGTGGGTTTTGTTGCTCCTGAGCTAGAGGGCTGCCTGTATATGCTCAAGCCTTTAAGACCCCAGATGCTATATCTTTTGATAGCTGGGCACCATCAGCTTTCTTCACCACTCTTGCTCATGCTCCCACATGTCCTCAGTGGGCATTTTGGGGTTGTGTGCACACAGTGATATGTGTTTCTCCCCTCTGCCCCCCATTTGATGTCTATTGCCTAGACCTTTCACCACCGTGTGGCCACGGTGTGGGCTTCTGTATGGGTATGGTCTCTTCTCAAGTGGATGGTCTGTTGTTTATCTTTAGGCTTTTAAGACTCCAGACGATATATCCTTTGATGACTGGGCACCATCTTCACCACATTTCTTCACCACATTTGCTTATGCACCCATTTTACTTCAGTGATCATTTTGGGCCAGTGAGCCTTGAGGAATACCAGATTCATAGAACAAAGTGTTCTTGCATTGAGGGAGCACCAGGGTGAGGGCCCAAGGTCCACCTGCTGCCCTAATATTTGGCCTATAGATATGTTCTTAAATTTATTCCCACCTTATAACAGATATTTCTGTATTTATGTATGGACATACCTATGTTAGACCTCTGCAAGTGCCCTTTGCCTTCTAGCTCTTTCCTCTATTTCCTTCCATCTCCCTCCTTTTTGTTTTGTAAAAATAAAAAGGTGGAGGCTACAACTGATGTGCAGCACTTCAGGACTCATTAGCTCCTCTAAGGTGTTTCCGCATCCTTGAAATCTGAGCAAATATGAAATTAAAGTCCTATTATAAAGGATCTCTAGTATCACAGTGATTATGGCGCTCTGCTATTGATGACAAGGTCAGTGGTTTAAACCTCCCAGCCAGTCCAGGGGAGTAAGGTTCAGTAGTCGGTTCCCACACAGATCCCAACCTTAGCCCTTATGGGGAAGACCTGCTCTGTGTCATATGGAGGTGATGGCTCTGAATGCCTCAGTTGTAATGAATATTTTTTAAGAGTCAGCAAGCTAACTGTATTCACAGGCAATGGGGGCTCCATGCAAGTTTATAAAATCACATTTTTTTCCACTTCAAGCTTTTGGTACATTATTGACAATGGAAAAGCAAAGAACACAAGAGGCATCCTGAATAATTTTGATTTCATACAGTTTGACATGTCTTTCTATACCCTATGCATGTATATAAATAACTGAGCATACAGTTTTTGGTGGTTGAGGTAACATAGTATGGATTCATGCATTTCATCCCCTCCCACTATGAATATTTACCAATTCAAAGGCCCTAAGCCATGTGTATTCTGAAAAGAATATAATATGTTGACTCAATCAGGAAAAGAAACAAAAAAAATCTACCCTGGAAGAAAAAAAATGCATAAAAGGCGAAAGTGGTTAACAGGTCTCTAGATAAGAGTTCCAATTAAAATACTGCATTCCCTTAATGTTCACTGTGAAATGAAGCAAAGCAAGTGGACACTAAGTATAATGCTTCTAAGATATCTATCAGACTTTAAAGTATTAAAATTTTATCAAGGTGTTTCCCCTGAATCTATTTCCATAGTACAGCCAAGAGATGCACACATACATCAACGGTGATCAAGATGAACATATGGGCACAGACTTGCATACACCTCTCACCTTGCATGTCCTATAGCCATTATCCTAACAAATCTTGATGCATACTGCTCAAAGGTGGATGACTAATTCTATAATCTCTTGTGATTTATGTTCTTCTTGGAGCTTTTGCTAACTGCTTGATGTTTTGATCATTTGTCTTAATTAGATCTAGATGGACCTGGGAGGCAGTTGTCAGGGACAGGGGAGCAGGAGTGCCTTAGGCTGTGGTGGTTCAACAGGGAAGGATGGGGTTGGTGAGAGAAGAGCAAGTTCCAGTCCGTTGTGGAGCCTTCCTGCCTCACTCACATCTTCCTCAGCATGTGGAGTAGGGACTTCAGAATCTGTCTCAGCCATGCATAGGCCATGAACATGTGTGCATATGTGTGACTGCATGTACATGCACAGTGGGGAGGTGTGAAAGCATAAATTCAAAAGAGCTCCCTCATCCCTATCACCACTTGTTATTCATATTAGATTTTTCTCTACCAGTCCTGCTCTTCCCTCTGCTAATTTCCTTGACTTCTCTTGGTGAAGAGAAGAGTCAGAAACACATGTTTTCAAACTTTCCTTGTACTTGGCCTCTCCATCACCACTCCCTTAATCCCTAAAATGGAAATGTATATCATCACAATTAATGTGTTAAAAGTTTTAAAGCACAGATCAGTGAGGCACCAACAATCAAGGTTATGATAGTGATTCCTTTTCTCCCTTGGCCCCAGTTATTAACTTACCACTAGACTTCCATTTAAATGATTTGTAACTCTAAGGATGACCTGTTTTTTAGAAGATTCATATGTAGTAGTCCAGATTTTCATGGAAAGGACTCTATTCCTGGATTTGGAACACTAGAAAAAAAAGAACCTTCAAGTCAGATCTAAGTGCAGGATGGAAGTAGCCAGGAAGAAGGGATGGAGTGGTCCCCAGTGGCAGCAGGGGGACACTCAGAGGTATCAATCCCATCAATCATTGGGACTCCATACTAATTCACTTTCATATTAGGTCTTTTTTACCCAATTCACAAAGTTGTATCTGACAGAACAGAGAAGTCAAAGTGCTGTTCATCACTTCTGGGAATTTCCTGTATCAGGGATCCCTATGGATTGTCCCTGTAGTATATGCTTATGCGGGATTTCTTCCTTCTTCATTTTACTGAGGAACCATCTGTGCATCTAGGAGAGCACCTTTCATTCCCCCCTGAGAGAAATGGAGAGTTAGGAAGCCCTAAGATTCTGAACAATTTCTCACAAAGAAATTCAAGTTAAAATGTTAGCCACCTTGGCGAAGGAGTGTTTACAGACTTACTTACTGTAAGTCCTAAGTATGGGGCATCTAAAGTCCTTATTCCACTAAAGGAAGACCATGAGACCACCTTACTATAGCTTCTTCCTTCTCTTCACCTCTGCAGTTCTCGGAAGAGAAGGCCCTGGCTGGGCCGGGCTCATCTTCCTCAGGAGAACATGTCTCCATTCCATGTGCTAGGTCTGCTATTCTCCCCATTAAACCTTCATCAGATATAGGATTCCTGGGGGAGCTCCCGATATAATTTTGGATCTGAACTTTTCCTCCTTTAAACATTTCCCCTGCTTTATAATATCTCTCCAGTGTCAAGAGAATTGGAATCTGACCCATAAATAACATTACTGAACACAGTCAGATATATAGCTGTATATAAAAGGGCTAATTCTACAGCTTTCCAGTAGAAACAGGCACAGGAAGAGGTCAGTTGCAGGAGCACGGTTGTTCCTTTTCTAGCGTTCCTGCTCTCTGCACTGTAGGCTCACATCACTGTGAACGGAGAGGGTTAATGAGGAGCAAGAAACATTGGTATTCTTGGAAAACAGTTTGGGATAAAAGGATAAACTGAAGACCAGCAATTTGAAACTCTCCTCCCCCACCCCAAGTTACAGGGAAGAAAGCCATTACTTCTGGTTATCTGCCTTCAGAAAAAGTTATGAACAAGAAAACACTGTAGAATAATTCTCTTCTGGAGCACACAGGATTACTATAAATTATGAAGCAGAACCCTCTTTCTATGTATGTTACAGGGTTATCTACGTTGGTCAGACCGCACCTTCCAAAACCATGCATAGTGTCCATGACCATGACCCTCTTGTATATAGTTGTATATTAATATAACCCACAGATATTGATCACTGCCTGTATTCCTCTCTGAGAAGAGTGTGAGCACAATAAAGTCTAGGGTGTGAGTTGGAGCAAAAAGCTCAAACATTACAAAGGGAAAGCAGGGAAAATGCATTTAGTAACTCGATGGCAGTAACCCCATGACTATTCTGTCGGTCTGTGTCTTTGATGTGTTGTGTGCTGCTGAGATGCCAGGAGCAAAGTCACTGGTATTTCAAATGTCAGCAGAATCACCCCAAGGGAGTAGGTTTCTGTGGAGTGTCTGGACTAAGTGAAGTGTCTGGACTAAGAAGAGACAATGAAGATGGAATTGGGCCCTCACTTCTGGGGATAAAGCAGTTGGTAACCTTAGGCATAGCTTTGAAGCATTTTCAAATACTGAAATCCTAAAGAAAGAGATCGTGTGCTGGAAGTAACTCTGCTGGGAGAGGGGTCTCTCAGGTCTAAGGGTACCTGAAGAGTGACTGGAGAGGAGCTGATTTCTTGGAAGGAAGTCAGCCATGGTGATAGCTTCATGTAAAGTCTGGGACTGGAGCCTGATGGACAGTCAATAGCTGAAGGAACATGAGTCAAGCTAAAGAGAAACAGCTGCCAAAACCTTCTCAAGATTGGAACTTGGAACATACAATGTAAGATTTGAGGAAAATTGGAGTGGTTCAAAATGAAATGGAACACAGGAAGATCCATCTCCCAGGCATCAATGAAATGAAATGAACAAGTTTGGGCCATTTTGAATAAAAAAAAAATCACATGATTTACTATGCCAAGAGTAGCACAATTGAGAGGAATGTCATGGCATTTATTATCAGAAAGGATCTTGTTTAATACATTATGAAGTACAATGCAATTATTTAATCAGATTCTATCTCATTTCTCCATTGAAAAGCAATCAATACAATTATCATTCAACTTTATGAACCAAATACACTAATTAGTGATGAAAAAGATAAAGAAAAACGAGAAGTTCCAGAAGTTCCTCCACAGATGTGCTCTGACACAGAGCGGACCGTAGGCCCCACAGCAGCTCAAGACATGGTGTTCCCTCTTTGGAGCAAACCAAGACAGGAGATGATGCTGGGAAGTAAATCTGGTCATCTCACAGTGGGGCAAACTGACAAGGGACCATAACAGACCAACAAAGGGAGCACAGCAAAGCCACAAGCCCCCCAAGGGAACCTAAATTGATTTCAGGCTAGGAGGGGCCACTTTTGGAAATCTCTGGACCAGTGGGAAGGTAGTCATGAAGTCAACAACAGTCACTGCAGAGGGAAGGGAGTTAGCAGTTGGTGTAAGGCGTTGCTTCTCAGCCTGTGGGTCATGACCCCTTTGGGGGTTGAATGACTTTTTTACAGCTGTCTCCTGCTTCATAACAGTAGCAAAATTACACTTATGAAGTATCTATGAAAATAATTTTAAGGTTGGGGTGTCACTACAACATGAGGTAATGTATTAACGGGTCATGACAGTAGGAAGGTAAAGAATCACTGTTGTAAGATATGAAAAGGACAATAGTTTTTAAAAGAATCACAAGGGTGGGTTGGGGGATCAGGAGAAAAAGAGTAGCTGATACCGAGCACTCAATACAAAGTAAATGTTCAGGACATGAGAGCAACCCAAGTACAAATATGCTTGATGCCACTGACGTATGGATTGTTGTAAGATTTGTGAGCGCTCCCAATAAATTGAACTTTAGTGATGTCATCTTACAAAGAATGGACTCAAACATATAAAAATCAGTGGCATGTGATGGCCAAGGACTCGCTAATGTTTAGCTCAGTTCCACCAAGATTGACTCTGAGCTGGAACTGACTTGATAAGATCCAATGACTACAACAACCATAGCTGATTTGGGAAACGGAAAGAGTGAAAACCTGATATAGACGGAAGCACACCATTAGGAGATGCACCCTTGCATCAGGAATAGAATTCCTAGGATTACCAAGTGGGTTTCTTTACAGGGAAGGGGTCCTGCCAGGAAGCATTCTGAGAGACAAGAGAGGCACTCACTTGTCTTGCTGAGCATTGTTGGTCCCCAGCTGCAGGCAGAGAACCAGGAGCAGGACAGAGAGAAGCTGAAATGAGCCCATGTCAGTGGTGTTCGGTGTCCACAGGAACCGTGCACTCCGTGACTCAGGTTCCTCCTTTAGAACTGTGGGGTATGGTCATTTCTGGACATGCGCCTTCAGCCCAAACTGCCATCCTCTTGAATTTTCCTCATTGCAAACATACTGTTTGTTTTCCTGTGAGCCAATCCCACATTGTGCAATAACTTGGGTGGAGTGAGCAATAGTTTTGATTAATTCCTCTTGTCTCTCAATATCATGTTAGAAGGTTCCAGAACTTTGACATGGATTCAAATTTATTTCTTTTAGTTTACTTTCCCTTTGTGCTATTTACCAATTATTTTTATTTGCATATACTTCACATAACATATATATTAAGTATCATTTAATCAAATCCCCCAATCAGTTTTGGACCATTTCCTTTCATATTCATTGTTGTTAATTCACAGTCACCCCACATCTTTCCCTGACACAACTCTAGGCAATTAAATCAATCCAGTAAGCCTTTCAGGTCTACTTATTCTTAATTTCACTTATTCTTGTTTTAATGGAGTTATTTGCTTATCCAAAGTCTCTTTCATGTTCATATAGTTTTAATACTTAGATTCTTTGTTTCTCTAAAGAATGAAGATTGGGTGTGCATCATAATTACATTGTATTTATAAATGACTGTTGGCAGTATTGACATTTTCACAATGTAAACTTTTACAGTCTGTAAGCATGGAATATTTTTCCATTCATGGAGGTATTCTCTAGTTTTCTCTCATTTCTTGGTACAAACTTTTGGTTTCTTTGGTTGGGTTTATGTCACATATGTCATCCCTTTTGAAGAGATTGTAAATTGTTCTGTATTCTTTCTTTCTTTTTGAACTCTATTATTATGAAAAAATCTGATTTATGTTTTTAATTGTATGTTCTGCTACATTGTGTATTTTTACATGAGAAACATCCACATTTAGCTAGAGTTTGGAGGCAGAATTTGGATAGTTTTCTCTCGTTTCTCAGTATCTTAGCCATAGTAATGGATGCTGTCTTCCATTTTATAAACAATTTTTTTCATCTTATATCTTCTCATTCTCAAGACTACTATACATCTTAGGAGGAAAAAAGTCTTTTATTTTTTCCTCTTCTGAATGATACAATATTTTAAATTGTTCGCATCAACACAATGATCAAATGTGCCATGTTTGAGTGGATGTCTTGACACTAAAGTCTCTATCTAGAGTCATGTGATGCTTCGTTTAAATTTTATATCCTCGTGTGCCATTTCTGTCCTATAAATATATTGGCCAAAAAGAGTTTCTGGGAATGTTTAATGAGCACTGAAACCATGGGCATAGGAATAAATCAGAGTAGCGTAGAGGAGACCCCATAATTTTGTAGTGTTTTTTCTCTGAATCTTGTGACAATTTTCTATTACTATTATTTAACAAATGAGTGTAATATTGGAAAGACATGTCTCAAAGAAATGGAAATGGTTGGCAGTAAGTGAAATGACATGGTGCTTTTAGTCATTAGGGAAATGTATGGAAAAAGCTGACCATGCCATACTACTACCCATATAGCTAGTGTAGATAATAGCAACAAAGAAGCTAAGACAGAAAATAATGGGTTTGCAGAGAAAAGGAGTTTTTGCCAAGAGGAAAGCAATTGGAAATAGAAGAAAGAACTGGGATTCAAAGGGTATTTAAAGAGGTCTGAATATGGTATGTACATATGGAAATATATTTACACATGATGATGGGGAAATAGATGTATGTGCATATATTTATTGCTTTAGTATTAAGGTGGTAGATGGACATTGGGCCTCGACTCAAATACTCCCTCGATGCAAGACTTTACATGATGGACTGGAGAAGGTACACTAGTGGAGAGGGGAGCTGGAGATATGGAGAAATCAGGATGGATGAGGCCCCTTGGGCCGGTGGTTAGATTAGAATTACTGGATGGTTGGAGAGAAGGTGGGGTAGAGAGAAGGAATCAACTGCAAGGATCTACATATGCACTGTCTGGAGGACGGGCATCGGGAGTGGGTTGAGGGAGGTGTTGGGCAGGGTAAGATACGACAGAACAATAATAACTTATAGAGTATTGAGGCTTGATGGGGGAGGGAGAGCAGGGGAAAAGGGAAGAGGTTGGAGGAGCCGATACCAGGGGCTTGAGGGAAAGGGCAGATGTTTGGAGAATGATGATGGCAGTGGACGTGCAAGTATGTTTATTTATGTATTGGAAAAACGATGTATAAGCCCCTAATAAAATGATTTTTAATTTAAAAAAAGATTAAAAAAAATCCTCGCTGCACTTAGAACCCCAGGACCAGCTCCCCCCATTTTGCTTCCCTCCCCCCTCCACCTCCGCTATGGACCCTTAATAATTTACAAATTGTTATTACTTTTCCATATCACACACTAGCCAATATGTCCCTTCAGTCACTTCCCCGTTGTCCATACCCCAGAGGGAAGTTATATGTAGATCCCTGATGTCGAGTCCCCCTTTCTTTTCCACCATCCCTCCACCCTCCCCACCACTCCCACAACTAGTCCTGAGGGATCATATGTCTTAAATTTCCCATGTTTCAGAATCTGGTTTACACCCCCTGATCTAGCTGGATTTGTCTGGTAGAATTGGGATCATGATAGTGGGGGATGGGAGGCAGGAAGCATTTAATAACCAGAGGAAAGTTGCATATTTCGTTGTTACTACACTGTACCTTGGCTGGCTCATCTCCTCACTGCAACTGCTCTATGGGAGGATGTCGCATCACTTATTGATGGGCTTTGGGTCCCCAGTCAGCACTCCCCCTCATTTATAATGATATAATTTTTAGTTCTTAGATGCCTAATACCAGATCCCTTTGACACCTCATGGTTGCACAGGTTGGTGTGCTTCTTTCATGTGGGCTTCGTTGCTTCTGTGCTGGATGGCCACTTGTTTACTTTCAAGCCTTTGAGACCCAATACGCTTTATCTTTTGTTAGCTGGGCACCATCAGCTTTCTTCACCACATTTGCTCATGCATATACTTATTGTCAGTGGTCATATTAGGAAAATGAGCATATAATGTTATGATTATTAGTTATTGAAACCTGATAATTGATCCCTTTGACACCTCATGGTCGCACAGGCTGGTGTGTTTCTTCCATGTGGGCTTTGTTGCTTTTGAGCTGGATGGCCTCTTGTTTACTTTCAAGCCTTTAAGACCCCAGATGCTATATCTTTTGATATCCAGGCATCATTAACTTTCTTCATCACATTTGCTTATGCACACTTTTGTTTTCAATGATCATGTCAGGAGGGTATGCATCATGGAATGCCAACTTAATAGAAAAAATATTCCTGCTCTGAGGAAGTACTTGAGTGGGGGTCCAATGCCCATCTGCTGTTCTAATACTAACCCTATAAGTATATGCACGTTGATCTATTCCCCCATCATCATAAACAAATATATGCACCTATGTACACGACTGTATTTAAACCTCTATAAATGCCCTTTACTCCCCAGTTCTTTCCTCTATTTCCTTATACTTTCTCATCCCACTATCATGCTCAACCTCCATTTGGGTTTCAGTATTTTCTCTCTGTTGCATTACTCTTGATCAATCCCTAACAGAACTCACACACCAAACTTGTTACTGATTTTCAATCACTTGTTGTTCCCTTATCCCTGGGCTGGTCAACACCTCCTTTCTGTCTCCTCCCCTTCTTCCATGTCCCCTCAGAATCATAAGTATCATAATTTTCACCTGCAGACTCTTCATCCAGCCTATTTTATCTAGATAGACATGCAGAGAAAACAATATGTACAAAAAAGTCATCCTAAAATGAAGCAACCAAAGAAAATAGAACAATGATAACACCAGCAACAAAAAATATAAGAATACTAGCAATATAAAAACCTGTAAATAGATTAAGGTCTGTTTGTTGACCTCCAGAAGTGTTCCCTGGTTGAGTCAGATGAGGTGCCACACCCTGGTCCCAAAGTATATCTTTGGCACTCCACCTGGAACTCCATTGGTGACCCTGAAAGGACTTGAGTCAGTGAGGGTAGTCATCTTTCATAGTGGGACCAGCCATCTTATTCTCTCTCTGCATAGACTGATCTGAGTGGGAATATCATCCTGAAGACTTGGTGAGCCAGGATGTACTCCATTCTATCTTCCTCCCCATTCATTTGTTCTCCTGTCCTCTGGTCAGGCATATCTAACTCCCCCAAGCTGCTGCTTCAGTGTTTTCCTCCAGGGCATACTCCCCTGGAGGAGATGCAGCTGCCCCAATAGTTGGGATCGGAGTTGTGCTCTTAGCCTCTCGACTGGTTCTCCGCTCAAGTGTGTCATGCTGCATTCACATGCAGGAGCACCATATTTAAGTTTAGTCCCTTTTTCTCTGTGGAGGTATAAACAATATGAGCTCCTTGGGTGGTTTTATAACCCATTCCCTCTCTACACATCACCCTCTCTGCCCCCCACCCCTAGTTGGCTGCCATATGTAGCCCTGAATTTGGTCTGGCTCCTGCCATACTCTCTGGGCCTTCCCCTAGGATTTTCCATATACAGTAGCTTTTTCCCGATGCCCCTTTTGTATTTTTAAAATTATTCTTAAACTTACCTCAGCAGACTCATGTTGTACATGTCCTTATGTGGTTGGCTAACTTCACCTAACATAATTTCCTCCAATTCTTTCCAAGCAGTGATTTGCTTTATGCATCCATCACTGCTTTTTAGTAATGCATCGTATTCCATTGTATGCATATACCACAGCTTTTTAATCTTTAGTTGATGGAAATTTGGGCTGCTTCCAACTCCTTGCGATTGTGAACTGTGCTGCTATGAACATTGGGGCACAGATGCCAGGTTGTGGATTGATGCTTGCCTCTTCTGGGTATATGCCCAGCAGAGGGATACCTGGATCATATGGTAGTTCAATTTCCATCTGTTTTAGATATCTCCAAATTGATTTCCATAGTGGCTGTACATACCTACAGGACCACCAGCGGTGTTTAAGAGTCCCTATCTCTCCCCCACCACTCCAACAGTTGTTGCTTTCTGATTTTTTGAAGAGTGCTATCCTTGAGGGTGTTAGGTGGTATCTCGTTATTTTGATTTGCATTTCCCTTATGGATAATGATCGGGAACATTTTCTCATATGTTTATGGCCATTCTGATGTCTGCTTCTGTGATATTTCTGTTCAGGTTCTTGGTGCAGCCTCCTCAGTGGGCAGAGGGTTTTGCTTATTTTGGAAGCTATCAGCGTATTGTAGATTTTAGTAATGAGGCCCTTCTCCAATTTGTCCTTGCTAAAGATGTTTTTCCAGTCTGTCTGCCCTCTTATTACTTTCTTGATGAATTCTTTCGATGTGCACAGGTGTTTTATATTCAGTATATCCCATTTGCCTATTTGTGCCTCTTCTGTGTTTGTGTCTTTCCCTATTTCTGATAGCCTATGTAATCCCTGTGCCAGTGTTTTCAGGTTGATCCGAATTCCCTCACTGAAAGCCCTAATAGTTTGAGGTTTTATTTCAAGGACTGTGATCCACCTTGCCCTAATTCTAGTGCATGGAGTAAGGTAAGGGTCTTGCTTCATTTTTCTATAGGTAGATATCCATTTTTTTCCAGCACCACTAGTTGAAAAAGGCACCTGCTTCCCATTTTATATTTTTTGGGTCCTTATCAAAGATCAGTTGTCTGTGGTTGATGTTTTTATTTCTGGGTTTTCAATTTTTTCCTTTGGTCTTTGTATCTATGATTGTGTTAATACTATGCTGTTTTGACCACTGTGGCTGTATAGTAAATGCTAAAGTCAGGTAAAGCAAGCCCTCCCATGGTGTCCTTCTTCTTGAGGAGTTCTCTACTAATTCTGGGCTTCTTCCCCCTCCATATGAAGTTGGTAATCATTTTTTCCATTTCTTTGAAGAAGGATGAGGGTAATTGTATCAGTATTGCATTAAACATATATAATGCCTTGGGTAGAACTGTTATCTTTACTATATTGAGTTGCCCAATCCACGAGCATGGAATATATTTTCATTTATTGAAGTCATTCTTGGCTTCTTGTAATAGTGTTCTGTAATTTTCATCATATAGATCTTTTGTTCTTTTAGTCAGGTATATACCTAGATATTTCAATTTGTTCTTGGGAATTGTGAAGGGTACCTCTTTTTGTATCTCCTCTTCTGTGGTCTTATATGATGTGTATAGCAGTCCAATCGACTGCTGACTGTTGATCTTGTATCCTGCCTCTCTGCCATACTCCTCTATTGTTTCCAGTACTCGCCTAGTGGAGTTTTGGGGATTTTGCATATATAAAATCATATCATCCACAAATAATTATAATTTCACCTCTTCCTTCCCCAGGTGAATACCTTCTATGTCTTTTCTTTGCCTTATGCTCTTGAGTAAAACCTCCAGTACGATATTGAATAAGAGTGAGGACTAGGACATCCTTGTCTGATCCCCCTTTTCAGTGGGATTGTGTTTGTCTGTTCTCCATTGACTATCACACTGGCTGTTGGCTTTTCATATATAGCTTGTATTGTCTTGAGAAAATTTTCTTCTATTCCTTTCTTCTTGAGTATCTTAAACAGGAATTGGTGTTGGATGTTGTCAAATACTTTTTCTGCATCTATTGATATTATCATGTGGTTCTTAGAGTTTTCATGTCAATGTGGCCAATGATAATAAAGGTCTTTCATATGTTGGACCGCCCCTGCATCCCAGGTATGAACCCCAGTTGGTCATAGTAAACTATTTGCTTTTTATACTTTTGTGTTCTATTGGCCAGAATTTTATTAAGGATCTTTGCATCCATAATCCTTAGAGATATTGGTCTGCAGCTCTCAATTCTTATGGAATCTTTGCCTGGTTTTGGTATCAGTGTTATACTAGCTTCAGAGAAGCAGTTTGAGATTTGCCATCTTTTTCTATGTTTTGGAAGAGCTTGTGTAGGATTGGTGGCAGTTATTTCCTGAATGTTTAGTAGAAACATAAAAAACCATCTGTAAAGCCATCTGGTCCAGGTGATTTTTTTGTTGGTAATCCCTTTTTAACATTGTCTATTTCTTCTATTGTTATGGGTCTTTTGAGATTCTTGACGTCAATTGAGGTTAATGTAGAGAGAGATTGTTTTGACAACAATTTGTCCATGTCGTCCAAGTTGTTGAATTCATTGGAGTACAGACTTTTGTAGTACTGTGTAATTATCATTTGATTTCATTTAGGATCAGTTGTAATGTCCCTTCTTTCATCCCTCATTCTTGTTATTGATATTTTGTCCCTCCTTTCTTTGGTTAAGTCTAGCAGTGGTTTATCATCAATTTTGCTAGTTCATTCAAAGAATCATCTTTTAGTATCATTAATTTTTCCATTGTTTTCTTTTTTTCCCCTCACCTGAGTCTCAGCCCTAATTTTAATCATTTCTTTTCTTTTTCTATTAGTGGGACTGTCCTGCTGACTGCTCTAGTCATTGTAAATTCTTTGCCAACATATCAGTTATGGGACGCTCTTCCTTTTTCAGGCGTGTATGTATTGCTATGAAACTTCCTTCTGAAAACTGCCTTTGCTGTGTCCCATAAGTTTTTGTATGTCATGTTTTCATTCTCAATGGTTTCTATGAATTTTTAAATTTCACCTCTAATCTGTGCCAGTACACTCTCCTTTTGCAATAGATAATTCTTCATTTTCCAATTATTTTCTCTAGTTCACTTCATTTTCCTTTTGCTGATTTCCGACATTATGGCACAATGGTCTGACAGAGAGCGAGTTCTGTATGATATCAATGTGCTTAAGTTTATGTAAATTCACCTAATGTCCCAGCATGTGGTCTATCTTCGAATATGCTCCATATGAGGATAAAAAAGAATGTGAATTGTTTTTTATTTGGATGAAAATCTATCTAGGTAGCTTCCAAAGCAAATTGTCTAGTTGTATTCTTCAGATCTCTAGCCTCCTTGTCAAATTTCTTTCCCTGTGATCTGTCTTTCTCAGAGAGTGGTGTATTGACGTTACCCACTCTAATTTTTGAGGGTGTGATTTTTTTCATCATATGGAGTGTTATGTTTATGTATTCAGCAGGTCTCTCATTTGGCGAATATATATTTAAAATGCTTATTGGACCATGGTCTGCCCTTCCCTTGAGCATTACATAGTGTCCCCCCTTATCTCTTTTTAAGGTTTGCACTTAGAGGTCAATTTTATCTAAGATTAAGATTGCCACACCTGCTTTTTTGAATTGCTGTTTGCCTGGTATGTTTTTCTCCAACCACTGACTATCAACATATTTTTTTCTGTCATCTTAAGATATGTCTCCTGTAGACAGCTGATTGAGGGGTTGTGTTTTCTAAGCCAGTCTATTAATCTCTGTCTCTTAAGGCCTGAGTTTAATCCATTGATATTCAGGGTTATTACATCTATCTGTGCACTCTGTGTTGCCATTTTATCGCTTTTGTCTTGGGTGTTTTTCTATCTCCATGGGTTGTGCTCATATCTGTTTGTGGTTCATTCTTGCCTTTCTTCCATCTCTGAGCCAGAGTTATCTTGGGGGCTGTTATCCCTTTGATGGTCTCTGGGTAGAGTAATTCTGTGTGCCAGTCTCTTGTGTGTCTCTTGGTGATTGCTGATCTTCTGCCCTCGATGGGTTGGGGAGAATCTTTTGTAGGGCTGGGTTTATTTTAGTCTATTCTTTGAGATTTACCTTTTCTGCAAAGATTCTCACTTCTGCATTGATTTTAATAGATAATTTGCCTGGGTAGAATATTCTTGGGTTTGCATGGTTTTCCTACAATTTTTGGAATATGCTGCTCCACTCTCTTCTCTTCTTTGTAGTTTCCATTGATAGGTCTGAGCATATTCTTATCTGTTTACCTTTATATGTGATTTCCTGTTTTTCCCTAGCCTCTCTCATATTTTTTCCCCTTTTCCTCATAATTGGATAGTTTCACAACTATATATCTTGGTGTTTTCTTTTTGAGGTTCAGTCTAACTGGCATTCTTTTAGCCTTCTGGATGGTTCAAGTTTTCCTTCATCAAGTTAGGGAAGTTTTCCTCCAAGCATTCCATCACTATTTGGGATGTTGGTTTCCTTGATGCACTTTCCTCCAGTAGGCCAATAATTCTAATGTTTTTTTTTCATACAATCTGAAAGGTTTCTGATATTTTCTTCTACTTCTTTCATAAACTTGTTAGATTTTTTTCTTCTGTTTATTAATTTCTACTTGCGAATCCTTTAGGTTATTTATCCTGTTCTCTGCCTCCTCCATTCTCTGGGAGAAATCAAAGAGCTTACTATTAGTTTTTGTTAGCTCACTCCTTAGTTCTTGGATTTCCCTTTGGTGCATGACTTTTATGTCCTTTATCAATTTTTCCTTCTCTAAAGCTTCACTCTTGAGCTGCATACATTTTAGTAACATTCTGGAGATTTCTTTCTGTGGTTAATCAACCTCTGCATTCTCTATGACTTCCGTTAGGTACAGCTAGTCATCTAGCATCGGATTTAGTTTCTCTTTTCTTGACACAGTGGGAACAGCTAGCTGTTTTTTGTTTGATTTATTTGAGTTAGGTGACATTTTCCTTGGTGTTTCAGAACCCTGGGCTCTCTCTTTGGGAGGCTGGTTTTATATTAAAGCTTTCCTCAGGTCACCTCAGGAAAAGTCTGCAGCTGGGCACACTGCGGTTCTGATGGAATGTGTTGTCCAAGTGCAGCAGAGTGGATTTAAGGGGTGTGTAGGATATTGGGTGATCTGTTCCTGGCTAGGGGCATTTCCCACAGATAGGTGTCTTATGTCACCTGGGCGCTGGCCTTCCTGTGTGGGGGTGGGGCTGGCAGGAGTGGGGTGCGGGCTGCAGGTCTGCATGGAGTGTCCCGAAGGGACGCGCCACCCTGGGGTGGTAAGGACTGGCTGGCAATTTGCACAGGTGCTGCTGCAATGCAGACCTCTCGGCCTGCAGTTGCTGAGCAAGCACCCTGGAGTACGCCATTAAAGAACCAGTGTTTGTGCGGAGTGCAGGTGTCTGTGGGGAGAGCAGGTGTGCAGGTCACACCTCCTTCTGCCTCAGAGGAGGGCTCTGAGCTTTATTGGGAGTCACCAACCCAATTCAAGAGCCCACCCTTCCCCGAGTCACCCCCACTCACCAATCTCCAGGAGCTCCGGATGTGAGCTACCTATCTGGTCATCTTCCCGCACTACCTCAATGTCGTCCTATATCTGATACCTTCATAAATATGCCCGTAGAATTGCATTTCATGGCTAATACATTTGAAATAGTTGTCACTTTCGGCGAACTCTTCTCTGACTATGAAGAAAATGTTCTTCACATGTATTGAGATAACTGGCACCTGCTGGACAGAAGCAGCATTCATTTCTACATTTGTGTATGTATGTGTGTGTGTGTGTGTGTGTTTGCTAAATAATGTTAACAATTTAGCTTCCACTCAGAAAAACACTACATAAGATAAATTCAGTACTTTCCTTTGGAAAGTCTCAACAATTTTGAATTGTGCACAAGTAGCCTTTCTGATTTTGTTCTAGTGCAGTGTAGATATGAAGTTATTCAATCAAAATAATAATTTGATGAAATAATTCCTTCTAGAAGTTGGGATATTCTAAAATTTAATCTTTAAACCATGGAGTACTAATTCCAGGGGGTATCTCAGAGAAATCACAACAAAGTTCGGCTGGGCAGATCTTTTGTAATATGCATTTTTCACACTAGGGGAACTGTCCAAACACTCACTCTGAGGGAGGTGCTGTGAAACATCCAAACAGATGAGTTTGAAAAATGTTTCTCACAATGGGATTGCAGTTTGTTTTTCTTTCACCAGTGGAAAAGAAGTCTTCATTGTGATCCCACCAGCTACACCATGTGTTACATACCTTCTTCCTTGACATTTCTGTGTTTCTTGCGTGGTCCCAGGAATGTTTTCTTTTCAGCTACGGTATGGAAGCGGCCATGGCCAAACTTGGGGTTGGTGTCGATAAACTTGAGGTCAATCTTCTCCAGAGGATGGTACTTGTTCTTCACCAGCAGGGACTTGCGCAGAGTGAGCACTCTCGCTTCTTGGTCCCCACCACACAGCCCTTCAGCATGACAAAGTCATTCGTCACTTCACCACAGTGGATATGGTGCACAGGAGGTTGATGCTCTTGTCAGAGAGATCGTAGTCAGTGGAGGACTTGTTCTCAATGAGTTTGTCATCCTTGATGAGGGATCCCTGGTTGGTCTTGTGTGGTAGTCTTTCTTCCCAGCACGGGCCACAAGGGCAGGAGGCCAGGTCTCAACACAAACCTCATTAAAGAGCCCTCAGTGGGTCTTTCAGGGCAGCTTCTTTGTGTACCAGTGGCTGGTGACCCCTTTGCAACTTTTGCCCTTGATCACCACAATGACATTGATCCTGTGATAACACCTGGTTCACCATCACCTCGTGCTCCATCTTCAAATGGGCCCAGCTCAGCTTCTCTGCCATAGAGCCACCATTCACCTGGATCTCCATCAGGTGCACCTTCTTCTGATAGGGGGAGCAGGCAGGTGCATCTGGGTGTAGGCAATGACGCAGATTACATGAATACTTCTTCATGCTGTAGAATTTCTTCGGAAGCTGCTTCTTGCTATTGTCATCCTGCCACTTCTTGCAGCACTTGGTAAAGTCTTTCTTCTTTGAATTGTACCAGTTCTTGTAGAACCACTTCATCTCTGAAGTGTTTCACAAAGACTGTTTTGAAGGTCACGAGACATCTCCACATAGCCCACAATGCCCAAGACTAACACAGGAGGGGTCTCCACGATGGTCACTGCCACCACCACTTCCTTCTGGTTCACCTTGGACGCTGGCCTGTTGACCTCACACACAATGTGGGTCACGCCAGCTTTGTAGCTGAGGAAGGCCATAAGATGATCCAGCTTGGAGGTATCATCCTGGGGCATCTGACCGCGGTGTCAGCTGCTGCATTTCTGTGGCAGGAAGCCCAGAGATCCATGTCAGGGGCACAGGGTGGGGTGCTGAAAGCTTCCTGTGCAATATTATGTCATTGATATCCACTGATGGATGGAATTGCAGTTTTGAAAAATTTACTAAATGCAATGGAAAATCCTTTGAAAGTGAAAATGATGTTTTGTAAAAAAAATGCAAAGTTTTTTGGGGAAATTTTGTTTTGTGGAGAAGGGTTATCCCATTATAATTTAATATGTTTAATTTATCCCTAGCTTATTATAGGGACAAATGCCATTATTCAAGGCTCAGTTTTATAAGTTTCAACAATCCTAATTAGTAACAGCTCTAAAAGTTGACAGACTTTGGTATTCCATTTGTTGACAAGTTTGATTACAAATCTATCAACATTTAGGTTTGCAAATAGTAATAAAAATTTAGAGCAATTGTTTGACAAAACATTCAATACCTTTGTAGCAAATTTGCATTTAATTTACAAAGCAATTCTTCAAAGAGCCCCTCCTCTTTAAAATATAGTAGATGACAAAAAAGAAAGGAAATAGTGTAGATATCATGATGAAATAATTGCTATATTCAGGATGAGATTTTTCTCACAGATTTCATGTGTCTGGTCTACTGCCTATATAAAGAGAAATTGCAAGACTTGTCCCCTACATCTCCTATTTTGAATAGTAAAGTTTCACAGTTTATATAAATGTTTTCAAAAATTATATTGATAAAATATATTTGTATCTACCATCAACTGTTTTCAAAGAATTGGAAAAACTAATCACCAACTTCATGTGGAAAGTAAGAAACCCAGAACTATCAGAGATCTCCTCAATAAAGAGGATAAAGTTGGAGGGCTTGCTTTACCTGATTTCAGTACCTATTGTACAGCTACAGTGGTCAAATCAGTGGGGTACTGGTATAATGATAGATACTTATAACCATGGCAAAGGATTGAAAACCCAGAAGTAAAATCATCAGCATAGAGACAACTGAACTTCTGTAAGAGGCCAAAAACTATCAACTGAGAAACAGATGGCCTCTTCAATAAGTGGTGCTAAAATAAATAGATATCTACCTGTCAAAAAATGAAGCAAGGCCATTACCTCATTCCATAGACAAGAATAAACTCAAGTTGGATCACACAGCTTGAGGTAAAACCCCAAATTATGAGGACCATCAACAAGGGAATTGGGACAAACCTGAGGACATTGACTCAGGGAATATACAGGCTATCAGAAACAGGGAAGAACACAAACAGATAGATACAAATTGATGAGAGAGAGAGAGAGAGAGAGAGAGAGAGAGAGAGAGAGAGAGAAAGATGGCTGTAGAATAGGACACTAACCCACCCAAGAGGAGGGTGTTTTTGCTGTTGGTTTTCCTTTTTCTCTTCATGTATATATTTAATTATATGTCTGTGTATTCATGTTGTATTAGCTGTTGTTGATATACTTTTTGCCTTTGCGGGGATATATTTTCTTTGCTTTGTTTTTGCATGTATTATTGTCTACTCATGTCTATCTAGACAAAATAGACAAATGAACAGTCTGGAGGAGAGAACAATGGGACTGACAGTTCCAGGGGGAATATGGGAGAGGGAGAGATGAAGGATAAGAAGGGGAGGCAATAAACGCAGGGACAATGCTAAAATAAGTGATTTGAAATTGATGGCATGGAGGGCATATGAATTTTCTCTGGGTGGTGGTGGGGGTGTTCAATCAAAGGTAGTGTAACCAAAAGGGATTACCAAAACCCAGATGAAGGTCAAACATGATAGTGACACAGGATGAAAGTAATATGAAATAGAGGAAAGAACTGAGAGGTATAGGATAGTTATAGAGTTCTAAATACTGGCATGTTTATAAGTAAATAGATCTATATTTAATGAAAGGGGAATAGAGCTATGTACATATATTTTTATATAGTATTACAGTAGCAGATGGACATTGCGCCTTCACTCAAGAGCTTCCTCAATGCAGGAACAATTTGTTCTACTTACAGGGCACTCTGATGTTCACCTTCCCTGGCACAATTGTTGAAGACAAAATGAGTGTATAAGCAAATTTAAAGACAGTTTATGGTCTTCAAAAGATAGCTATCAAAAGATATCAGGTTTGTGGTTTTAAAAGCTTGAAGATCAACAAGTGGCCATCTAGTTGAGAAGCAACAAAGTCCACATTGAAGAAGCACATCAGCCTGTGTAATCATGAGGTGATGATGGAGATCAGCAACAGTAGATGATGATGATGGAGATCAACAACAGCAGAGGGAGAATAGCCAGAGGCCAGAAGTGACTTTGAGTGAGGAGAGCAGTTGGAACAGAGTGGGGACTGGTGCCCTGTGTTGTATGCTTAGCATCCCTGCTCCTTGAAGTTTAAGTCCCACCTGGAAATATGATCACAGTCTTGCTGAGTACAGGCAAGCCAGAGTGGCAAGACCCGAGGTGGCATCTCAGAAATGATGTTTAATAACTTTGCTGGAGATCACACTTGTGGACAAGTTTCAAAGGCAACCCACACAACTTTGATCTTCTATGTGATGCCCTTGGTGCATTAAGATGCAAGGTGCATTAAGATGTAATATGTGAATTCTCAGAAATGATATGCCAGAGCAGGCTTGTCATTACACAGGGTAGCAGAGGGCACTGATGCCCCTGGGACTGTACCGCTCTCTGACCCCTTAATTCGATGGCTCCCCAAATTCTCTCCTGAGAGTGTCATGCTGGTGTGAGAAATCAGCAACAGGAGGCCTATCCTCTTTGTGGAAAAAGGAAGGTGCAAAATGCCCTCAGTTCAATTTGCAGTTTTACCACAGCCATCATTCATGGGCAGTTCTAGTCTCCAACTTTTCTAGCAGTTTGCCTAAAATTAAATAGGCTTGCTTATAAACAAACAAACAAACAACAAACAGAATACATGATAGTAGAGTAAGAAGTAGATGGACTAGTAAAGTATGTTTGTTTGGGTTTTTCACTAGGCGCCAGAGCTTTGACTCTGATCTCAATGCTAAATTCTCTTTTGATGGCTTGTTGAGAGATTAGAAAAAAAATTAAGTTGTAAACAAAAAAGTAAAGCAGTAATATTTTCCCTATGTGTACCAACAAGTGGAGATATCATGCTAAAGATTAATTTGAAAATAGTGCAAAAAGTTATTTTTAGAGAAAGGAATGGAATAGGAATGATAAAACACAGAACAACAATTACAACACTGGAAGAGCAGGGGTCTAGAACCTTGTCCTGGCCAGAGGTCAGGACTATGTTGAGCAGAACTCTGGTAAGCATTTGATGACAATGTCTGGTATTAAGTTATTTTAAGTCCCTGTCATCCTATAGGATATCAGTTTATGGTTAAGATTAAGGGCAGGGGAAATATTTTGGTGTCTGGTATGACTGAAGTCCCCTAAGGATTTAGGTTAATTATCTTAAAGGAATAGACCTGTGGTGAATTCTCTCAGAGGAATGGGGTTTTCTCTTTCTGGAGGATGTGGAAGTAGTCACAGGGGAGTATGAAATGTGGCCCATCCCTGCCTCCTACGTACTTGGTCTAGTAGAGAGAAACGAAGCAGGTCCTTTCTCTGAGTATCTGGGGTGCTGATCAAGGGGTTGGAGTCTTGGGACAGCTGATGACTATGGAACAGTTATATGAGCTGAGAGTGCCTTCTAGGATCATAGGACTTTGTCTCATACCCAACTCTCTGACTATGCTTTGAAAAACTGCTGTTGCACTTTCTACTTCTATTGTTATGCTAATACTTTGATATTTGATCAGGTGAGTTTTAATGCTGCTCAGAGATATTTTTTTGAAGTCTGTGAATGACCATGCATTTTATGCTTGTTACGTGATGTGATAGTTGCATAGTCTCCTGTAAGCTTAAGGGTATTCAGAGCGAAGTAGTCAAGGTTACATGTCAATCAGGTCACATATCTTCATGGCACATGTCAATCACGATGATGTCTTCTTATGGGGATGACTTTTCATAATGATTCCCCTTTCTCTCTGTCTTGGATTTCCTTGCAAAAAACCAGGGAAGACTTATCAAGACCTGTAAGAATTTTTCTCTCTGATTAATCTTTCAGTCAAAGAGCCACAGTCAGAGAGCTAGAAGAGCCACGTGGATATCCTCATCAACTCTTACATGTGTCCACAAGACTTTTTGTCACTGGGTGACCTATGATTGTCATATATTCTGCATCATTGCAAGTACTAAGAGTGATTTATAGTCTATTGTTCAGACTTAAGGGCCAATCTCAGATTTATGGACTTTATTTGGACTGGGATGAGATGTTTTATCAATTAGTCTATGATATAATGTCCAGAGCCATCCAGCCTGGACATGCTTGACCTTGCTATAGTCACTAGTCTGAACTCTGTTCCTGTTTGTTGCCTGAGCTTAGTAGTCTATTATCTTTAACAGTAAACAACCCTGCCTTTTGAAACTTAACTTGCAGACTTGCTGAACTTCACTTGTCAGTAACTATATGCTAATCACCTAAGACTAGTAGTCTGTTATCTTTATAACTGTTAACAGCCCTGCCCTTTGAAACCTGACTTTCAGAAGTACTGACCTTCACTTGTTAACATGCTAATTACCATGGCTTATAGATAAGGCATTTCTGCTTGTCTTGACTTGCATCTTTGTGATTGGCTGCTATAACTTGCCCGCTTCACTCCTGTATACCCTTATTAGCATACGGACGTCTTTGAGGACTACAGCCCCTTTTGCGCATCATATTTGGCTCTCGTCTAGGATTGGCCCCCTGTTGACTTTACCTCATTAGCATGAGCTGTGACCTTTACTCCTGACATTGACTATATTTACCCTAAGTTTTGCTCCAATAAATGAGACTTGATCAGAATCCTGTCTTGTCTCCATTTCTTGCGTCTCCTGT